>JACGTP010000830.1:0-17148 GCA_023678845.1 Mischocyttarus mexicanus
ACATATAATTTCCCTATACTATTATTTGGCTAATAGAGCACGCCACAACCACCTCCATTGCACACGTTCAATGTGAAAGCAAAGGACATCATCAAGCTACTAACTGACAATGGACTTAGTCCAGATAAATTTTATATACGGCCGTATAGCAACGGCTTAGTTAATATTAACGCTGTATGCTCAGACTCTCACAGCACAGTGAAGAAGATATTAGACAATAGTGTAGTGCATTATTTTACTTATACCTCTAGAGATAAAAAAAACTAAATCCCTAGTGTTAAAAGGGATCAGCCCTGAGTTTACGGAGGATGAGGTTAAGGCGGATATCGAATCGCAAAACATTAGTGACATCAATGTAATAAAAGTGTTCAAGCATCACTTTAACAAAACAAATGCTAATAATTTTTTCTTCATAGTACAATTAGCGACCGACAGTAAAGCAGTCGCACTAACGAGGATCCGTTACTTGCTACACCAACCGATACACTGAGAGCGGCTCAAAAGGAAGGAAGTCTTCCAGTGCAGAAGGTGTCAAAGAGTGGGTCACGCTAGCATTAATTGCCGCATGCCGTTTAGGTGTGTCAAGTGTGGCCAAAATCATGGCCCAATTAGCGAGGGCAATACTTGCCCGGTGTCCAAAGAGGACCCCAAGAGTAAGCTGTGCTGCGCGAACTGCGGCAGCAACGGACACCCGGCCAGCTACGGCGGCTGCCCGTACTTGGAAACGGTGCAGTCCTCCGTCAGACGACTGAAACAGCTAACGAGAGCTGTAAAATAGGATAGAGTGAGGGCCATCAGCAGGAGAATGGACCCAAATATCTCTTACGCGAACATCATGGATAAGCGGCAAGTAAACTTCCCGCCATTCCCCAGAACAGAGAATGCATTTCCCGGACGGGAGGTGTGCCGCGCGAGCACAAGACACGGGGTGCTATGGATGATAGCGCACCAAATACAGCATCTTCGAGTTTGGAGGAATTATTCGTCCAACTTCAAAAGAAGATGTTGAGTAGCATCGCGACACATATGGAAGAGATGAATAAAAAACTGGCGGAAAACTCTGCTAAGATAGAGTTTATTATGACACACTTGTACGCTAACTAATGGCGACACACCAGCACAATATAAATGATCACAAGACGGGCTCCTTGACTCCTCTCAAAGAGCTAAAAGTGTGTGTCATCAATGTAAACTCCATTATTACTAATAAGCGTAGGCATTGCGCGAGAAAAGCGATCTACACCGATGCGGAGAACTTACCAGAAGGAAGCTGGGTATATTCAGCTGCACTATCAGATAAGGATAGCAGTTGCTGCGCGAGGCTTGCGAAAGATTATTGGTGGCTCCAAGGGGACGCTAAGCATATGGACGAAGTACGGCGTAGAGCAAGATTCAAGAAACTCGCAAACATGCGAGTTACATTACGGAATCGAGTGCGCAGGAGAGCAAGACCAGCACAAAATGAAATTGCATCTAGCATGACATCGTGGATAAAGCCTTAGGGTTTTATCCTGTAATTTGTAAATATGTAAATATACAACCCTAGCACCCCTTTCCTATCCCTCCTTCCTCTCCCATGCCCCCTCCCATAATTATACCATAACTACAGATCTAATGGTTTTTATAAAAAAATCTACTTAATTTTTTTTTTATTTCTTCCCATTAATTTTTATCTCTTCCAAGGAGAAGACCTCAAGTGTACATCGAGTTTCCCTTTGAAACTTTGCACACTTGTAAGTGTTGATTAGTACTACAAGGCTATCTATATAACTCTGTCCAATGCTTAACCCTTTTCGAGATATTGGCCGACGAAATTTGAATAAATATTTCAGGACGTATATATACCTCTCCATTTCATGCATTGTCATAAACGGCGGTATCCGAGCGGGTAAAGACACAGACTCGTAATTTTTTTGTCGTAAGTTCAAGTCTTGTCAGTTTTATTATTTTTTTTTTCTATTTTTTTTTTATTTTTTTTTCTTTTTTCTATTTTTTTTTTATTTTTATTTTTTTTATTTTTGTCAAGTATGTCTTATTCATCTACGTTTTTTTTTATTTTTTTTAACAATATGTTTAATAAAAAAAAAAAATTTTTGTAAATATGGTGTATTATTATTATGAAACGTGTCAAATTTTTTTTATTCGTGAATGTTCCAAGTAAATTGGAAAATAACAATTATTTAGTTTGGGTAAGTAGTAAAATGAATAATTAAAAATTAAATAACACATAATAAAAAATGAGTTATTTATTATATATTTATACTATATATTTATAGTTATTAAACGCGGTGAAAATTCTGCTACAAATTTCATTATGAAACTTTGATATTTACCTATAATTAATAATTATATTACTCGTGCGTATAAAATAACTATATTTTTAATTTTTCGTAATGTTTGCAAATAAAATAAAATTTAAAACGTTTTATAAAATAAATGCATCAATAAAATTATTTTTCCTTATATCTTTCATAAAAAAAATATAACATACTGTAAAAATATAGAAAAAAATTAAAGTAAAAATAACATTCTTGAAAAAATAAAAAAATTAAATAGATAAAAAAAAATTAATTTGGGACTGACGAGAATCGAATACGCAAAACTACGGTTAAAAACTTGGCCTAATATTGTACTAGTCAAGATCTATAAGTTGGTACAAATTTTAATCGAGATCTTGAAGGCCATAGCGTAGGTTCCCCTTATTAGTTGAATCGAACGATGCGTTTCGAAATTTGTTCGAGAAGACGATATTCTGAAGTAAAGGGAAGATCAACGTTTTCAGGGAGAGTCAATTAGGGTGACCTAAGAGTACGACTCCTACAATTTATAATTGCAACCTACCCGTCGCCGCTATTGAACCGTCAATGACAACAAGTTTTAATGGCGACTTACCCCATAACTGCGATTTAACTATCGCCATACCATCTTGTATTATAACCGCGACCAAGTCGCTGTACCGAAAAATTATAATTGCAACCAAGTCGCCATATTATCTTATGTTTTAATCGCGACGAAATCGCTATACCATCTTATGTTAAAATTGCGACCTAGTCGCCGATGAACACTGCCAGAATTAAGCGCTAAGTGCATCCGCGGCTAAGGCGCACGAGCTATGCGTTGACATTTCGCGGCTTAGCAACGAAAATTGCGACCTCGTTGTTAATTTCCAGTTTTTATCGGTCGATATTTCGAAAAATGTTGATTTTTCAGAGATACTCTAACCGGTACGTGATAATACTAATCAAAATCTACAAGTGTGTAAAGTTTCAAAAACATCTGGGGGTATATACCTTGTCCCAGCCCTTGTTAGTATAAGTACTTTTTTATTTAGTTTGCTCTTGTAAACGGTACATTTGCATCCATTGGATTGGTGCAACAACGTTGAGAAACAAGCAATGCTGTTTTTTTTCAGTTTGCAAGTTTTCGGCAGTTCCATTTTGTTTGCGTGTATTGTTCTAAGCAACAAAGTATTTTTAGATCTTAATTTTACCGCAATAGGAATACTTGTAAAAAAATTATCAGTTGTTACAGCTCTACCCTTCATGGTAAGCGGTTCAAGAAATTGCATTACGACAAATTCGCTTAGGGGGATAGATGCGTTTCGAGCCTCGTCTTTTCCTAAATACGAAAAGCCACTTACCATATATTTCGTCTGTACATCAGACGCCAGCCAAAATTTTATGGTAAATTTATGGGGTTTGTTTGGCATATACCGGGTACATCTGCATCTGACCTTCGTTGAAAAGAGTTGCTCATCCACGGTAATATAAGCTCTAGGTTTGAAGCAATTTTGACTGTTTTCAATAAATTTGTCCCAAACTGCTGAGACTAAGGCGAATTTGTCTATTTTCTAACGTTGACTCCTCTGAATTCTTTTGTCGAAATGAATGTATCGCAGAATCTAACAATCAGTAAAATCACGTCTACCTATAGTGCTGGAGAAAAATGATGATTCATTTTTACGCCCCACGCGCGTACAATATTGCGAGAAACGTCTTCAATTTTGCTTGCATAATTGTCCAGTTTTTCCCAAAAACTTAAGAGGCTTCTAACTCTGTACAAATTCGTACATGTTTCAAAATATGGTTGTCAATCAGAAATAGGAACGCACTACTTAGATGACCTTTCATAATGTTTCTTTTAGCATGTGCTGTTGGCCCGTGTACATCTTTGAAAACACTCTGAACTGGTAATCTACCAGCAACACCTCCTACTTCAATTGTTTTCCAATCCCAATAACGGAAAGAACGAAAGACGCATGGGCCGCTATATGTACAGCATCGGTCTCGTAATTCTCCCAAAATCATATTACTGTGCCGATAAAACATTGCAGTACCCATCAATTGTTATAGCTGCCCCAATGTCATTTCATCACAAAATTTCTTCATAGAAACATGCACCAGTCATTTTGACTGGTACTGGTGTAAGTGTCAAAAACAAAAAATATATTTTGTTACGTCTCAACTGACGAGTGAGTTTAATTATGATGCTAAGCCTGTTGTGGCCACTCTGCATTCACCGAGTTTAGCCGGGACCAGGCAGGTTCGTTTATTTGAATATTTGAGCGACAATAAAATATGGCAAAAGAGGTAATAAAACGCGAAAGATGGAATAAATTCGGTATAATTGAAGAACGGTAGCTGATTGAGTAGTTAAGGAAGTATGAAGAGAACGGTTTTCCACAGGAAGTAAAAAGTTGCAAGCGAGAAATGAACTGAGTTGTATTCGGAATCTGACTGTTATTTGTACTTACTCGTTGATGTCAGTGGTATACTGGATTGGTTCTGCTCGGATGGAATGTTTGGGTTGCAGGTCTAATTAACTTCGGTGATTATGAGAATAACTTGTTTATTGGCTTGGTGCTCGCAAATCTTAGCACCAACTGGATCACTTATTACTTCGATCTTCTTGATCGGTTATTCAATATTAACAAATACAATTTATGAGCTTTAACACTTATTCGATACACGATACTTTCAAGATTATTATTCACGACTCTTATTAATTTTATCAGAACAAAGTATAAGATGAGACAAACATCAAGACACGATCCAAGGAAACTAGGATAACCACGAAGTTTAGATTAAAATTTTAAGTAAAACCGGGAGTAAAGAAAGTAGTAGTAATTGTAATGAGTTATGAGTAATGAACTATATGAGTGACGAGCAAAAAGTTAAAAAGGTTAAGAAGGTGCCTCGCGGGCCAAAAGTCCCTCCTTATATAACCTTAAGACATAAGGGAAAAAAGTGGAGGTGGCATAGGGCTGACCTATAGGACCGACCTCCCTACTCCTACCAAGTTCCGTTATCTTTCTAGAATTGTTTTTTACAAAGATATCTCTGTTTGAAAAAGGCTCCAATCCAGCCATATCATAAATCAATTATCGTCGTCACTTGATAGGACACTCGTTCTGTTCCTTACGCATCAACGCCGCCTATGGCGGCTATTGTCCAGAAGGTTTCTCCTTTCGACCCCCGGGGCAACAGCCACTTTGATTTCTCCTCACGCCATCAGGCTTCGAATTATTATTTGCACGTGAACTAACTTATCACTAGCTTAATGTTATCGGGATCACGCATTACTTCTCACACATTCATTCCTTCTTATCCATTCTCACTTATTTCATTATATTATTATTGCATAGGTGCAGTTGATCGCAATTATACCAGTCCTTAGGACTAATACAACCATGACCCAAGCTGCTTCTACACCCATGGATTTCTAGAACTTAAAATAACAGTGACCCTCTCTGGGGAGAGCGAAGGGGTACTCGACGGACACTGGACACTTTGGTGCCATGATTCTCTTTCAGACAACACATTTCGAGATTCTTCGGTCTTCCCAGGCTCAGGTTCTAGAAGTCAATTTGACCCTTCGCTTGTATATTATTGAAAGAAAGCATATGCCTTTCTTCCATTTCAACTTTCCTTATTTTCCTATTTATATTACTAATATGGTTATAGGAGAGGGCGTGTGTCATCGGCCAACGATTTCTGTATATGGTTCCTTAAGAGTCGATAATTTATATTTCCTTTTCTTTTCACGATTATGTATCATCCGATTCTGATTATCAAAAGGAGTTTCAAGTTCTCTTCTGAATATTTATTCGTTATAATATTACTTTACGTTTGGTTAATTCCTCTTATTTAAATTACTGGTATTACTTGGTAGTTCTTTTATTTTAGATTACCGAAGGTAATTGTTATTTATTTTAATATTAATATTTAGATCAGAGAAAATGGTTATTGTTAATTTTTATATTAATTACAAGAATCTGGTTGATCGGGCCTTTAGATAACTATTATGTATTGTTTAATAAAATATTCCTTTAAATCACTCGAAATTGTACTACTCGTGCTTTAGTTTACTATTGGCAAAAAATTAATGTGGGAAATCGTGGCGGGACGTCACAATTTGTTACAAATATATATAAAGTAATATTTTAAGTTCATAAAATGTATTCTCTACTTATAGCTATAAAAGTCATAACATCATTTCGGAAAACAAATGTTACATGCAGTATGAATTTTGAATTGAAACTGCACGACCAGTCAAAATGACTGGTCTGATAAATCTAGTGTTAACTTTAGTCCGTGTTTTATTTTTCGATTAGAGTAGACAAGGCAATCTTTACTTCTTCCTTTCTGATCTCGCCTAATAATATGTAGAAGGCCGTTGAGCATTTCTGCTGTTCCAGCAGTCGCAGAAGCCTTGGGATTAGCATCTCAAAAATCTCCAATCAATTGACCTACCAAGTGACGTATAAATTGTAAATAGTGTGACGTCCAGCTACGTTTTAATATATTTTTTTTCCTTAGTAGTAGAACTAAATCACAAGCGATGCTATTTTCAATAGTTCACATAAACGCTAACAGAAACAGTTCCCACAAACCTGAGTGGAAGACGTATAAAGCAATACTAGCGATTTAAGTTAACGAATATCTGCCAAATTCGATGTATAAATAAAAACGAAATATAAGATTTAATTTTAATGATTAGCCTGGAAAGATTGAAGAACGTTGAAGCCAGAGTAAAAAGCATGAGTAGATGAAATAAGAGCCTCGACATCAAGCGTCCGGTACCCTCTAACGTTCTCCCTTTTTCGCAGAAGAAACTATTGCACGGCACTGGAATCTCTTCGAGAACATAGGAGTCGAAACACCTAAGAATATATGTACGGTCGGTTTCGACTTTATATGAATAGCCTGCATTATCATGAACACGCGTAGGCGCTTCAAGAATTTTCCCGTACACTCGCAGCCATGCCCGATAAGACCAATTTTCCGAAGCGAACATTCGTTCTGATCCTAGACGCCCTACTGAGTAGACGAAAGGGATTCGAGCACACGACAAGAATACTACAAAAACCTTTGTGCTAGACAAAGACTAACCGCCCATAAGCTAAGTACCTTTGTAACACCTTTCTATTGTATAGCTCTAAGGTCACGAGCTTTATACTCGCATCAGAGAACTCATCTGTGTATTAAATATCTTCAAGGGGTTTTTATGCCGAAAGGCCTTCCCCCTTTAGAGCCAATAAAGGAACATCGTTTTCCGTCTGGCTAAACTACGTGTCTTATTTGTTATCTGATCCTTAATCCACCTCTACAGCTAAATTAAGAAAAAATTGCGAGAGGACTCCATGTTGATGAAACTTCACCCATACAATATAACTAAACTTAACCCAACGGCTGTTACTGTGTGCCTAACGAACGCGCCAGCGCCCATGCAGCATTAGTGTATATGTAATGAAATTCTTTAAGTGATAACGAAGACTAAGCAGCCCACGGGAAACGTGAGTCGCCAAAATGGGGAAATGAAGAATAAAATATCAAACATATTTGCGATAGAGTGCCCAAGAGAAGCTTAGATTGACATGCGTCTTGGAATGGGACATTTGTCATCCCCTCCTAAGATGAGATAGAAACTTATATAAGAAAGGAGCATACATGCACTTGGGAGAAGAGAGAAGATAGTAGAGTAGAATAGAGTAGAGGAGAGTAGAGAGTAAAGAGTAGAGAGCAGAGAGGAGATGAAAGAGAGGGCGAGGGCGAGGGTCGCGACTGCTGCTGCTGGGGGCTAGAAGCCGATACACCTTTCTTCTTAGTTTTATGGCGTGAGGTTTTCTATTATATTACTTGCGTCGAGAATTGTTCTTACTTGTTTTAAAACTTATTCAACAAATGTAACTAATGATTTACTGTTATTTTGAAGTTTACTTTTGTCTTCTAGTGAGTGTTCTTAATTGATTGTTTTTCAACCACTTGCGGATCATTTGTTTCTTTCGTCTTCATTGTAAGTATTAAATCTTATATAAATAAAATTATAACCAGAACTCCCGGCGATATTGACTCCCGATCACCATTTTCCTTTCCCCAACCTACTCATAGTTTCCATCAGATGCGTGCTTGTTGCCATGTTTATTGTTGATTAATCTTCGAAAGAGCGAATCTGCCTGGTCCCGGCTATACTTGGTGAATGCAGAGTGGCCACAACAGGCTTAGCTATACTACTTAAAAACAGTCGTCAGTCGTGACGTAACAATAGGATAACTTTTATATTGTATGTCTTGTGATGTTCTTGATTTAATAGATAGGAATTTACAACTAAAACTTCCCATCCCCAAAAAAAATAATTTCCGCCACTGTTTCTGAGACTTTCTTATGAAACAGAACGTTCCTGTGTACTAATCTGCTTTATCTACCCCACCCATATATTTATTATAATTTATAACAACGACTGGCTTCACAATATGTGTTCTTTCTTCTTCGCGTGACCTTTTAGTTCCGTCTGTATGCAACGATTTCATTTTTTGCAATTTTTAGATTTTTTATTTCACGTGGAATAAATAAATAAGGCCGACACTCGTCCGCAAAAGGATAACCATGCGTATTTTATTGTTCAGAACGATAAACATACGCCGGCTGCAACACGAGAATCAGGCAGCTATTTGCCGACACTCGTCCGCAAAGGGTTAAAGGTAGCTAACACCTATCTCTGTACATGCAAGGCTAATATCATGACCTGACCAGAGAACTAAAAATTACTTTAAGCGACACTTGTTCGAACTTCTTACGAAATTTGTATATTAAATAAAAAATCACACCTAACTCATGAATTAATAGTTTTGATCGCTACACTCTCAACGGGGGGAGTGCGTACGGTCGAAAACGACCATAGGAGATTTAATCTACATTTCAAAGAGCGCGCATGAATATCCTAAAAAATTTCCCTATCACCCGCATCCCCAGCAGGGGCGCTGCACCATTAAGCCCCGCCCATTGTTGGACCCATTTTCCGAAGCGAGCATGGTACTCTAACCCTGGATGCCCTGCAGAGCACACGTAAGGAAACCCAGGAGCGATTCATTGTACAACATAGAGACGCTTTGTCCCATGCAGAGACGCTACACTAAAAGCTAAGTAACATTGTAACACATTTCTATAATAGACCTCTAAGGTCACGAGCTTTATATTCGCATCAGCGAACTTATCTGTATATAATAAATGCCATCAAAGGGTTTTTATGCCGAAAGAGCTTTTCTCCTTAGGAACCAATAAAAAAACTTCATTTTCTGTCTGGCTGAACCACGAATCTTATTTATCGTTTAATCCTTAATGCCACCTTCAAAGCTAATTAGTAAATAATTGCGAGTAGACTCCATGTTAGAGGAATCTCGCCACATACATTTAATATAAATGCTTTTTAACATATACCGAAAATCACAACCTAGAAACGACGGTTTTATTTAAGGTAATGCTGAAATCAAAACGCATGAACGGTGATCGTTTCTCGATGTTTAGCACATGTCAAAGGGTTTTTTAAGTAAAGCTTAAAGCTAAAAAAAGCTAAGGCTAATTGCATTCCTCAGCGTTAAGCCTAAATCAAAACGTACAAACAGTGATCGCTTCTTAAAGTTTAGCTAAAATCAAACCGAGTTTTAGGATAAAGCTTTTGGGGATAAAGCTAAAAACAGAGCTAAAGCAGATTGCTGCTTTTCAGTCTTATGCCAAAATAAAAGCGCATAAACTGTATCGCTTTTTAGAATTTTACTTTAAGAAAGAGTATTTTAGTTGATAGCTTTTTAGCATATACTGAAAATCAAAGCTTTAATACAATGATTTTTTGTAAGTGTTGAAAAATAAAGGTATACATTTCTATCGTATCATAAAATAAGCGCTGCGAGCGCACCATTAGTAGTATGCGTGTATGTGTGAGTGTATATGCGTGTACTACAGGTTGTACAGTATATCGTCAGAGAGAGTCAAGAGCGACCACTTACGACGGCACGCTAGAAGAGAGATACTCCGAAATGCACGATGTGTAGCTGAATTAAAGTGTTTCCTTTTTTTGTCGTTATCAAATAAATAATATTAAGGTTACTTGCTTGTCTTTTTTATTGATTAGACCTCGAATAACTCAACAGTGATCACTTTCCGATGTTTAGCACAAATCAAAGTAAGTTTTTAGGTAAATTTTTTAAGGATAAGTTAAAGTCAGCCCCAAGTCTAATTGCTGCTTCTCGGCGTTGAGTCTAAATTAAAGCATATAAACAGTGATCGATTTCTGGAGTATTGTGTTAATAAGAAGTATTTTTAATTATAACTATTCAACATATACCGAAAAGCGAAGCTTAGAGACGACAGCAGTTTTTTGGATAATGCAAAAATCAAAGCACTAGAACGATGATCGCTTTTTAAACTTCGGCAAAAATAATAGCGGGTTTTAAGTTAAAGCTTTTGAGTATAAAGTTAAAATCAGATCTAAAACGAATAGCTGCTTTTAAAACTTTTTATTTAATATTTTTTTTTTTTTAAACTTTTTTATTTTATCACTAGTGTAAGAATTTTTTTTATATTACAAAACGTGATCAAAAGTAAAAGAGAAGCACATTTTTTATTAAATGTTATTTATTTATAATTATTAATTATATTACTTATGAGTAATAAACAATTTTTTTTTGTTCAATTTTTCGTAATGTTTGCAAATAAAAAGAAATTTAACACGGTTTATAAAATAAATGCATCAATAAAATTATTTTCTATAATATCTTCTATAAAAAAAATATCACATCCTGTAAAAATATAGAAAAAAATTAAAGTAAGAATAACGTTCTTGTAAGAAATAAAAAAAAGAAAAATTAAAAAAGATATAAGAAATTTAGGACGGACGAAAACTTGAACACAAAACACCATGGTTACGAGTATGCGCCCTTACTAGCTTAGCTACCAGAGACTTGTGTTAGGTGAGACAGAACACGAGTATATATATATATATGTTTTCCACTATTTATTTAAAATTTAAAGGGCAATTTTTTTTAACAATTGAAATGTGGTGTCTAAAAATTTGTCCTAATATTGTACTAGTCAAGATCTATAAGTTGGGAGCAATTATAAACGTAATCTTGATCAGAATTACGTGGATTCTTCTTGTTACTTAAGATTTGTAAAAAAAGACAAATTATAAATCAACGGAGTACTAGCTTTATTTTTGTCGGGTTATTTTATTAAACAGAACTACGCAGTATCGTTGAAAAAGTATTTATTAAATATAACTGAGAAAATACATAATATTGCAACTCAACACGTGGCTGCCTCACGTACCGCGGCGCGCTACCTCACGTTATGTAGTTCGATAACTTACTAAAAACTAAGTGGTGTTGTACCTGGAACTGTATCAGGAACAGCTGAGTTACCCAGATAAGCAACTTTTTTTATTTTTCCAACAATTTTTAACGCAACCTTTCTCCGCTAAATATATATTGATTACTTCCGATAAAACGACGCGCCCATTTACATGAACGACAGTCACCTTTATATCGCTTGTAAGCGTTTAAAGTTGAACGAATTCTAAAAATCGAAAATCTGTCTTAAATAATTTTATAGTGTTTGAGCATTTATTGTTAACTTCTTTAAAAATTATTATCGAGAGTCAAAGAATAACAAAACAAAACAATTAAAAAAATTGAGTAATTAACGAAACTTAATAATCTTATTTTTGGACAAAATGTCCTCTAAAGATTATAACAACAAAACGACAAATGATGTTTCCGATGCACTTGGATGTTCAAGGTATCAATCGATTATACACCATACAATTATCTCCACAAATCATAGTCAAGTCAATCTAGCCGGATTTTGAGCTCAAGATGTATGTTGCACTTAAGACACACACAAAAAATTGTAAAAGGTCCGGAATGTGGTCTACATTAAGATGTGCTTTATCCGCACACCGAAAAATGAGTGATTATTGCATGAAAAATCAAAATGTGAAAAAAACCGAAAAAAATCGTGTTTTTCCGTTAATCATGGTTTATATCTCAGAAACTAATAGTTTTTGGTAAAAAATTTACAAGAAATAATTTGTTCCTTATGAAATTTTCTTTATAGTGAAAAAAGTACGAAATTCAAAATTGCTATGGTTTACTTGCAAATGGCGGTCGCGTAAAAAAACAAAGCTCTGGAAACGCATTTTTTTTACGTAATGTTTTCTAATAGTTAACATTAATATATTTTCATGAAATTTATGAACAAGTAACATTACCTTATTAACAATAAGTGCGTTAAATTTGGTTTTTGTACGTTCCATAGTTTTTGCAAAAAGCTAAAGTTAATTTAAAAAAATTTTTTTTTTGGTCAATTGTACCACGAAAAGCACTAATCTCACATCGTTCCTGATTTTTAGTTATATTGGTAATTTATCTTACCTTATGATTTTTATTTTTTAATTCACTGATTATTACGTTAGTGTCTATTTTTGGATGCATTCTTATTAAAACTACTTTGTAGCTTCTCTTTTTTTTGCCTGATAGGTGTAGAAATTAGTGTTTGTCTCCTTTAACGCTTTAGTAACGTTTCTTCAACTGTCAGAGGTAGTGACTTGTACCTTGACATGATTGTCCTTCAGCTGTCTTAGCATGAATTCAATATTAGTTAATTATTTTAACAGGTCAACTAGTGGTCCGATGACCTGAGCCTCCCTATGAATTGGTAGGGGTAACGACTTAAGAATGATCTTTTTCGTTATAACATTTTCTTGATTTTCATCTTGTATTTCCTGTAGCTGGCCAAAATTGGTTGCTCACCGGAATACTGGTTAGCCATTTATCTTGAGGTTTATCTAGGTCTGATAAGGATACATTAGTTATTGTTTGATCCTTTCTTCCTTTCTTTACGTTTTCATCTCTACTTTTAAGATTCCATTGACTATCCATATCCATTGGCTCTGCAACTATTTCTGGTTCACTGGTAGCTTGTCGTTTGGAGATGGCATAATTATTGCCAGTTCTAGTGAAGTTTAATTTTAGTTTACCATTCTGTGCCATTTTTAACAACACAAATTTGAATTTATTTTCAAACTTGCCTTAAAGGCAGGTCTGTTTATCAATCTCTATTACTAGCGGTAAGAAGTAAATATACTTCCTAATACGGAGTTGGAAATAGGTATTTATAAACAATTCCTAGTATTACCAAACATGTTCTATCACTTCGAGTGATAAATAGCGAAATTCCTAATAAGTTAGCCGGATATAGGCACTTGTTCTCGAGATATCGGCCGATAAAATTAAAAAAAATAATTAAACATTCATATATATCTATTTGTTGTTTCATCTAACATAAATCGTTGATAGTCAAATAGCTAAGGAAACAAGATAGTAATCGTCCTCTGGCGTGTTCAGGTCTCTTTTGTCTCGAATTTTTTTTTTTCTTTCTATTTATTATTTTTTTTTTCTTTTATTATTGTCTATTGGGTATTAAAAGCTTTATACAGAGAAATATTAAAAAAATATAGACTGATTTTAATTCATTTATTCTATTTTGCAGATATACAAATTTATGCGCTGATCAATGATTTCCATCATGTGTAAACTTAGTACCTAAATTGGGTTCATTCTGAAATTTCATTTTACTCATACTCGGTAGATACTCTAATTCTATAATTTCTAGTACGTTCTGGCCTAAGTATAAAAATTGTGCTGGAACATAGAGGGTTATTTGTGGACCAACCAAAGGCCAATATCTACCAAGGTTGTTACCGTTTACATATGCGACACCTTTACCCCAACCTGTGGTATCTAGATAAGTGTCTAATGGTTTGCCCGTAATATTGAAATAAGAACGCAAGACTACTGGTCCGCTTTGAAGGATACCAATTTTAATTGCTTTACTTTTAAAACTACTCAAATCCGTTAAACTGCTGAGTCGAAATCCTGTTACATTCCATAAATTTAGGGGAATTTTATTGATTGTAACGTTAAAAATACCCTGAGAAAAAAAAGCAATAATGATAATATCTAAATGTTATGAAGCGATTTAAATTAAATTGGTAAATACCTTAAAATCACGAGTATTGTTACTATAATTCAGATGTCCTTGATTTTCTACGAGTATTTTCAATCGTTCGGAATATGGACTTGTTAAAGATATAGTATTAATATTCTTTGAACGACTTAAAATTCCGTTGAGTTTATCATCGACGTATACCAATGCTCTGTCATTTGTTATTGCATTTAATACCATTGTGTCTGTGACGTTGGATGGTATGTAAGTTTCGTATAGGACTAGCCAGTGTGGTAATCCTAATTGTTCAAAAGTAAGTGGATCAGATGAGTTAAATACAGGAGACCCGAACAATTCTCTCGATGACGGTTCAAATAATTCAAGTACGGGTTCCAATAATACTGGACCATAGTCACCCTTAGGTGATATTTTCGGTATAAACGTATTTGTAAGCGGAAGGTACTAGAAGAAAAATGTTAAAATATAACTAGTAATAAATATCTTAATACACTATTTGTTTTTACGAATTATTCTACCTTTGATATAACACTTCTTAGTTGAAAATATTTGTCTGTTGGATCTCCAGCCTCGGTCAATGGTGCATCAAAATCGTGGGAAGTTATTTGTGGATTATACGAATTGATTCCGTTTGCTCCTAAATTATTCAATACAATTAGCAGAATAAAAATAAAAACGAGAATTTATATAATATTAACCTGAAGTAAATCCAAAATTTGTGCCACCACTAAACATATATAAATTAACTGAAGCACCAAGCGCTAACATTTCGTCCAATTTGTTTCTAACAGCGTTAGCCGAAACTTTCTGAAATGGTTCTTCCCAATGAGTTAACCGACCAGTATAGAACTCCGAGTTTACCAATGGCCCCTAAAATGATTATTTTTAGCGGTAAATATTCTTAACTGTTTTCTTGATAATCAACTATTGTAAAAATACTAACATTGGATTGATACCGTCTCATAAGTCCAAAGCTAGCATTTACATTGGAACTAGTACAGAAATTAATTGTGTTTAACGCTCCAGGTACTGATCCACAACGGAGCATTCTATGAGATATTCCATTCGCCGTATACAAGACAGCTTTATTTTCAATTATCTTTTTAAACATTTCGTATAACTTGTACATGTATATATAATCGCAGGCTTCATAACTTCCATACTGATTTTCAATCTAAAACATAACAATATTGGAATAATATTCATTATCGTTAAGATTATATAGAAAGAAACTTACTTGAACCATAATAATAGGTCCACCATTTCCCCTTAGATAAGGTTTAATTTTATTTAATACAGTAGTCAAGTACAATTCCACGTAATTTAAGTAACCTAACAAAAAGTATAAAATAATGAAAAAATATTCTATAGAATGTCATATTTAACACGAGCAATGGTTACTTACTTATATCATTAGTACGTAATTTTATATCTGGTACACGATTTAATAACCAATATGGGAATCCACCCTAGAAAAAAAAAGATGAAAATTTTTGGAACAAATTAAATTTAATTTTCGAATAAATTTAGCACAATTTCTTTACAAAGTCTCTTTCCGCACAAATGTAAGGTCCAGGTTTCAATAAAACGAAAAGGTCCTCTTCTTGAGCGATATTTATAAATTCGATTAAGTCTGCATCGCCACTCCAGTTCCAAACATCAAATTCTGGTTGATGTAAACTCCACTCTACGTAGCTGTAAAAAAATATATTTGTACATGTGGTTTATCTGGTAATTTCATATCTGATTCATTCTTACGTCGACACAGCGTTACAACCAGCTGCTCTTAATTTCCTCAACCTATCCTGCCAATATATTCTAGGCGTATTAAAATAATTAAAACTGCCGGAAACATAACGGAATGGTTTACCATCGAGCAAGAATTGATTATTTTTGTAATCTACTTCAAAGCTGTATTGTGATTGTAAATCCTGCAATTAAACATTTTACAACATTATTACAATAACGTGTTAATCTACAATTAATCAGATTTTTGTTTGAATTTTTTTTTTTTATAACATACGCAAATATTTCGTGTTCTGTGTTGGCACAATTCCCCTAGCGTGTTGCAAACAATTGCGATCATTAACGCTAACATCTTCCACATGTTAAGTTACTATGCATTCAAATGATAGCACTTTTTATTCTTCTGTGAAAATGTTAAAAACGATCGCTGATCCGGTCCGTTTTAATAACGATACTTGACTGAATCTGTCCAAACAAGTTGTATCTCTGATTGTTTATCTTTAAAGTTTTTCATACAATCTCAATACGAGTATTATTTTCTCTTACAGTAATCGAATATTTTTATATTGAAATCACTACAAAGAAATGATGAAACGTTTGTCAGGCTCATTTAACAATTTACGAATGATCATAACACTGCATACTACTTATCCTACTAATACATAGATGAAAATCAAAATTTATTTGATATTACTGACTTCCTCGCAGCATTTGAAGAAGCTTATTGCGTGTATTTAAATATAATAAATAGCTTTATATATATGTTACTAAATTAGGGGGATAGAATTTAAATTTTAATCGTTGAAGATATTATGAAATTAGAAAATGTAATTTAAATACTACGCGTTTCTAATGTTTAGGATTTAAGGTTAAATAAAGAAAAACAAACTTTAACCAAAGCAAATAATAGAATTCCAGCAATAAAATAATTTTTCAGCGGTGAAAAATTATCTAATTTTTTAATAGATTTCCAAGCATAGTCCCGTCAAGATGATAATTTTATAAAAAAGATTTGATATCAATATGTGTGAATGTTAAAATCGTTTTTTGTGTTATCGTTTCTTAATCAAAGAACGAGATAAATAATACGTCGATATTATATTTA
>JACGTP010000831.1:0-17148 GCA_023678845.1 Mischocyttarus mexicanus
ACATATAATTTCCCTATACTATTATTTGGCTAATAGAGCACGCCACAACCACCTCCATTGCACACGTTCAATGTGAAAGCAAAGGACATCATCAAGCTACTAACTGACAATGGACTTAGTCCAGATAAATTTTATATACGGCCGTATAGCAACGGCTTAGTTAATATTAACGCTGTATGCTCAGACTCTCACAGCACAGTGAAGAAGATATTAGACAATAGTGTAGTGCATTATTTTACTTATACCTCTAGAGATAAAAAAACTAAATCCCTAGTGTTAAAAGGGATCAGCCCTGAGTTTACGGAGGATGAGGTTAAGGCGGATATCGAATCGCAAAACATTAGTGACATCAATGTAATAAAAGTGTTCAAGCATCACTTTAACAAAACAAATGCTAATAATTTTTTCTTCATAGTACAATTAGCGACCGACAGTAAAGCAGTCGCACTAACGAGGATCCGTTACTTGCTACACCAACCGATACACTGAGAGCGGCTCAAAAGGAAGGAAGTCTTCCAGTGCAGAAGGTGTCAAAGAGTGGGTCACGCTAGCATTAATTGCCGCATGCCGTTTAGGTGTGTCAAGTGTGGCCAAAATCATGGCCCAATTAGCGAGGGCAATACTTGCCCGGTGTCCAAAGAGGACCCCAAGAGTAAGCTGTGCTGCGCGAACTGCGGCAGCAACGGACACCCGGCCAGCTACGGCGGCTGCCCGTACTTGGAAACGGTGCAGTCCTCCGTCAGACGACTGAAACAGCTAACGAGAGCTGTAAAATAGGATAGAGTGAGGGCCATCAGCAGGAGAGTGGACCCAAATATCTCTTACGCGAACATCATGGATAAGCGGCAAGTAAACTTCCTGCCATTCCCCAGAACAGAGAATGCATTTCCCGGACGGAAGGTGTGCCGCGCGAGCACAAGACACGGGGTGCTATGGATGATAGCGCACCAAATACAGCATCTTCGAGTTTGGAGGAATTATTCGTCCAACTTCAAAAGAAGATGTTGAGTAGCATCGCGACACATATGGAAGAGATGAATAAAAAACTGGCGGAAAACTCTGCTAAGATAGAGTTTATTATGACACACTTGTACGCTAACTAATGGCGACACACCAGCACAATATAAATGATCACAAGACGGGCTCCTTGACTCCTCTCAAAGAGCTAAAAGTGTGTGTCATCAATGTAAACTCCATTATTACTAATAAGCGTAGGCATTGCGCGAGAAAAGCGATCTACACCGATGCGGAGAACTTACCAGAAGGAAGCTGGGTATATTCAGCTGCACTATCAGATAAGGATAGCAGTTGCTGCGCGAGGCTTGCGAAAGATTATTGGTGGCTCCAAGGGGACGCTAAGCATATGGACGAAGTACGGCGTAGAGCAAGATTCAAGAAACTCGCAAACATGCGAGTTACATTACGGAATCGAGTGCGCAGGAGAGCAAGACCAGCACAAAATGAAATTGCATCTAGCATGACATCGTGGATAAAGCCTTAGGGTTTTATCCTGTAATTTGTAAATATGTAAATATACAACCCTAGCACCCCTTTCCTATCCCTCCTTCCTCTCCCATGCCCCCTCCCATAATTATACCATAACTACAGATCTAATGGTTTTTATAAAAAAATCTACTTAATTTTTTTTTTATTTCTTCCCATTAATTTTTATCTCTTCCAAGGAGAAGACCTTAAGTGTACATCGAGTTTCCCTTTGAAACTTTGCACACTTGTAAGTGTTGATTAGTACTACAAGGCTATCTATATAACTCTGTCCAATGCTTAACCCTTTTCGAGATATTGGCCGACGAAATTTGAATAAATATTTCAGGACGTATATATACCTCTCCATTTCATGCATTGTCATAAACGGCGGTAGCCGAGCGGGTAAAGACACAGACTCGTAATTTTTTTGTCGTAAGTTCAAGTCTTGTCAGTTTTATTATTTTTTTTTTCTATTTTTTTTTTATTTTTTTTTCTTTTTTCTATTTTTTTTTTATTTTTATTTTTTTTATTTTTGTCAAGTATGTCTTATTCATCTACGTTTTTTTTTATTTTTTTTAACAATATGTTTAATAAAAAAAAAAAATTTTTGTAAATATGGTGTATTATTATTATGAAACGTGTCAAATTTTTTTTATTCGTGAATGTTCCAAGTAAATTGGAAAATAACAATTATTTAGTTTGGGTAAGTAGTAAAATGAATAATTAAAAATTAAATAACACATAATAAAAAATGAGTTATTTATTATATATTTATACTATATATTTATAGTTATTAAACGCGGTGAAAATTCTGCTACAAATTTCATTATGAAACTTTGATATTTACCTATAATTAATAATTATATTACTCGTGCGTATAAAATAACTATATTTTTAATTTTTCGTAATGTTTGCAAATAAAATAAAATTTAAAACGTTTTATAAAATAAATGCATCAATAAAATTATTTTTCCTTATATCTTTCATAAAAAAAATATAACATACTGTAAAAATATAGAAAAAAATTAAAGTAAAAATAACATTCTTGAAAAAATAAAAAAATTAAATAGATAAAAAAAAATTAATTTGGGACTGACGAGAATCGAATACGCAAAACTACGGTTAAAAACTTGGCCTAATATTGTACTAGTCAAGATCTATAAGTTGGTACAAATTTTAATCGAGATCTTGAAGGCCATAGCATAGGTTCCCCTTATTAGTTGAATCGAACGATGCGTTTCGAAATTTGTTCAAGAAGACGATATTCTGAAGTAAAGGGAAGATCAAAGTTTTCAGGGAGAGTCAATTAGGGTGACCTAAGAGTACGACTCCTACAATTTATAATTGCAACCTACCCGTCGCCGCGATTGAACCGTCAATGACAACAAGTTTTAATGGCGACTTACCCCATAACTGCGATTTAACTATCGCCATACCATCTTGTATTATAACCGCGACCAAGTCACTGTACCGAAAAATTATAATTGCAACCAAGTCGCCATATTATCTTATGTTTTAATCGCGACGAAATCGCTATACCATCTTATGTTAA
This sequence comes from Mischocyttarus mexicanus, assembly GCA_023678845.1. NCBI lineage: Eukaryota > Metazoa > Arthropoda > Insecta > Hymenoptera > Vespidae > Mischocyttarus > Mischocyttarus mexicanus. Next base: position 3,038 of record JACGTP010000831.1, read on the forward strand.
AATTGCGACCTAGTCGCCGATGAACACTGCCAGAATTAAGCGCTAAGTGCATCCGCGGCTAAGGCGCACGAGCTATGCGTTGACATTTCGCGGCTTAGCAACGAAAATTGCGACCTCGTTGTTAATTTCCAGTTTTTATCGGTCGATATTTCGAAAAATGTTGATTTTTCAGAGATACTCTAACCGGTACGTGATAATACTAATCAAAATCTACAAGTGTGTAAAGTTTCAAAAACATCTGGGGGTATATACCTTGTCCCAGCCCTTGTTAGTATAAGTACTTTTTTATTTAGTTTGCTCTTGTAAACGGTACATTTGCATCCATTGGATTGGTGCAACAACGTTGAGAAACAAGCAATGCTGTTTTTTTTCAGTTTGCAAGTTTTCGGCAGTTCCATTTTGTTTGCGTGTATTGTTCTAAGCAACAAAGTATTTTTAGATCTTAATTTTATCGCAATAGGAATACTTGTAAAAAAATTATCAGTTGTTACAGCTTTACCCTTCATGGTAAACGGTTCAAAAAATTGCATTACGACAAATTCGCTTAGGGGGATAGATGCGTTTCGAGCCTCGTCTTTTCCTAAATACGAAAAGCCACTTACCATATATTTCGTCTGTACATCAGACGCCAGCCAAAATTTTATGGTAAATTTATGGGGTTTGTTTGGCATATACCGGGTACATCTGCATCTGACCTTCGTTGAAAAGAGTTGCTCATCCACGGTAATATAAGCTCTAGGTTTGAAGCAATTTTGACTGTTTTCAATAAATTTGTCCCAAACTGCTGAGACTAAGGCGAATTTGTCTATTTTCTAACGTTGACTCCTCTGAATTCTTTTGTCGAAATGAATGTATCGCAGAATCTAACAATCAGTAAAATCACGTCTACCTATAGTGCTGGAGAAAAATGATGATTCATTTTTACGCCCCACGCGCGTACAATATTGCGAGAAACGTCTTCAATTTTGCTTGCATAATTGTCCAGTTTTTCCCAAAAACTTAAGAGGCTTCTAACTCTGTACAAATTCGTACATGTTTCAAAATATGGTTGTCAATCAGAAATAGGAACGCACTACTTAGATGACCTTTCATAATGTTTCTTTTAGCATGTGCTGTTGGCCCGTGTACATCTTTGAAAACACTCTGAACTGGTAATCTACCAGCAACACCTCCTACTTCAATTGTTTTCCAATCCCAATAACGGAAAGAACGAAAGACGCATGGGCCGCTATATGTACAGCATCGGTCTCGTAATTCTCCCAAAATCATATTACTGTGCCGATAAAACATTGCAGTACCCATCAATTGTTATAGCTGCCCCAATGTCATTTCATCACAAAATTTCTTCATAGAAACATGCACCAGTCATTTTGACTGGTACTGGTGTAAGTGTCAAAAACAAAAAATATATTTTGTTACGTCTCAACTGACGAGTGAGTTTAATTATGATGCTAAGCCTGTTGTGGCCACTCTGCATTCACCGAGTTTAGCCGGGACCAGGCAGGTTCGTTTATTTGAATATTTGAGCGACAATAAAATATGGCAAAAGAGGTAATAAAACGCGAAAGATGGAATAAATTCGGTATAATTGAAGAACGGTAGCTGATTGAGTAGTTAAGGAAGTATGAAGAGAACGGTTTTCCACAGGAAGTAAAAAGTTGCAAGCGAGAAATGAACTGAGTTGTATTCGGAATCTGACTGTTATTTGTACTTACTCGTTGATGTCAGTGGTATACTGGATTGGTTCTGCTCGGATGGAATGTTTGGGTTGCAGGTCTAATTAACTTCGGTGATTATGAGAATAACTTGTTTATTGGCTTGGTGCTCGCAAATCTTAGCACCAACTGGATCACTTATTACTTCGATCTTCTTGATCGGTTATTCAATATTAACAAATACAATTTATGAGCTTTAACACTTATTCGATACACGATACTTTCAAGATTATTATTCACGACTCTTATTAATTTTATCAGAACAAAGTATAAGATGAGACAAACATCAAGACACGATCCAAGGAAACTAGGATAACCACGAAGTTTAGATTAAAATTTTAAGTAAAACCGGGAGTAAAGAAAGTAGTAGTAATTGTAATGAGTTATGAGTAATGAACTATATGAGTGACGAGCAAAAAGTTAAAAAGGTTAAGAAGGTGCCTCGCGGGCCAAAAGTCCCTCCTTATATAACCTTAAGACATAAGGAAAAAAAGTGGAGGTGGCATAGGGCTGACCTATAGGACCGACCTCCCTACTCCTACCAAGTTCCGTTATCTTTCTAGAATTGTTTTTTACAAAGATATCTCTGTTTGAAAAAGGCTCCAATCCAGCCATATCATAAATCAATTATCGTCGTCACTTGATAGGACACTCGTTCTGTTCCTTACGCATCAACGCCGCCTATGGCGGCTATTGTCCAGAAGGTTTCTCCTTTCGACCCCCGGGGCAACAGCCACTTTGATTTCTCCTCACGCCATCAGGCTTCGAATTATTATTTGCACGTGAACTAACTTATCACTAGCTTAATGTTATCGGGATCACGCATTACTTCTCACACATTCATTCCTTCTTATCCATTCTCACTTATTTCATTATATTATTATTGCATAGGTGCAGTTGATCGCAATTATACCAGTCCTTAGGACTAATACAACCATGACCCAAGCTGCTTCTACACCCATGGATTTCTAGAACTTAAAATAACAGTGACCCTCTCTGGGGAGAGCGAAGGGGTACTCGACGGACACTGGACACTTTGGTGCCATGATTCTCTTTCAGACAACACATTTCGAGATTCTTCGGTCTTCCCAGGCTCAGGTTCTAGAAGTCAATTTGACCCTTCGCTTGTATATTATTGAAAGAAAGCATATGCCTTTCTTCCATTTCAACTTTCCTTATTTTCCTATTTATATTACTAATATGGTTATAGGAGAGGGCGTGTGTCATCGGCCAACGATTTCTGTATATGGTTCCTTAAGAGTCGATAATTTATATTTCCTTTTCTTTTCACGATTATGTATCATCCGATTCTGATTATCAAAAGGAGTTTCAAGTTCTCTTCTGAATATTTATTCGTTATAATATTACTTTACGTTTGGTTAATTCCTCTTATTTAAATTACTGGTATTACTTGGTAGTTCTTTTATTTTAGATTACCGAAGGTAATTGTTATTTATTTTAATATTAATATTTAGATCAGAGAAAATGGTTATTGTTAATTTTTATATTAATTACAAGAATCTGGTTGATCGGGCCTTTAGATAACTATTATGTATTGTTTAATAAAATATTCCTTTAAATCACTCGAAATTGTACTACTCGTGCTTTAGTTTACTATTGGCAAAAAATTAATGTGGGAAATCGTGGCGGGACGTCACAATTTGTTACAAATATATATAAAGTAATATTTTAAGTTCATAAAATGTATTCTCTACTTATAGCTATAAAAGTCATAACATCATTTCGGAAAACAAATGTTACATGCAGTATGAATTTTGAATTGAAACTGCACGACCAGTCAAAATGACTGGTCTGATAAATCTAGTGTTAACTTTAGTCCGTGTTTTATTTTTCGATTAGAGTAGACAAGGCAATCTTTACTTCTTCCTTTCTGATCTCGCCTAATAATATGTAGAAGGCCGTTGAGCATTTCTGCTGTTCCAGCAGTCGCAGAAGCCTTGGGATTAGCATCTCAAAAATCTCCAATCAATTGACCTACCAAGTGACGTATAAATTGTAAATAGTGTGACGTCCAGCTACGTTTTAATATATTTTTTTTCCTTAGTAGTAGAACTAAATCACAAGCGATGCTATTTTCAATAGTTCACATAAACGCTAACAGAAACAGTTCCCACAAGCCTGAGTGGAAGACGTATAAAGCAATACTAGCGATTTAAGTTAACGAATATCTGCCAAATTCGATGTATAAATAAAAACGAAATATAAGATTTAATTTTAATGATTAGCCTGGAAAGATTGAAGAACGTTGAAGCCAGAGTAAAAAGCATGAGTAGATGAAATAAGAGCCTCGACATCAAGCGTCCGGTACCCTCTAACGTTCTCCCTTTTTCGCAGAAGAAACTATTGCACGGCACTGGAATCTCTTCGAGAACATAGGCGTCGAAACACCTAAGAATATATGTACGGTCGGTTTCGACTTTATATGAATAGCCTGCATTATCATGAACACGCGTAGGCGCTTCAAGAATTTTCCCGTACACTCGCAGCCATGCCCGATAAGACCAATTTTCCGAAGCGAACATTCGTTCTGATCCTAGACGCCCTACTGAGTAGACGAAAGGGATTCGAGCACAATACAAGAATACTACAAAAGCCTTTGTGCTAGACAAAGACTAACCGCCCATAAGCTAAGTACCTTTGTAACACCTTTCTATTGTATAGCTCTAAGGTCACGAGCTTTATACTCGCATCAGAGAACTCATCTGTGTATTAAATATCTTCAAGGGGTTTTTATGCCGAAAGGCCTTCCCCCTTTAGAGCCAATAAAGGAACATCGTTTTCCGTCTGGCTAAACTACGTGTCTTATTTGTTATCTGATCCTTAATCCACCTCTACAGCTAAATTAAGAAAAAATTGCGAGAGGACTCCATGTTGATGAAATTTCACCCATACAATATAACTAAACTTAACCCAACGGCTGTTACTGTGTGCCTAACGAACGCGCCAGCGCCCATGCAGCATTAGTGTATATGTAATGAAATTCTTTAAGTGATAACGAAGACTAAGCAGCCCACGGGAAACGTGAGTCGCCAAAATGGGGAAAGGAAGAATAAAATATCAAACATATTTGCGATAGAGTGCCCAAGAGAAGCTTAGATTGACATGCGTCTTGGAATGGGACATTTGTCATCCCCTCCTAAGATGAGATAGAAACTTATATAAGAAAGGAGCATACATGCACTTGGGAGAAGAGAGAAGATAGTAGAGTAGAATAGAGTAGAGGAGAGTAGAGAGTAAAGAGTAGAGAGCAGAGAGGAGATGAAAGAGAGGGCGAGGGCGAGGGTCGCGACTGCTGCTGCTGGGGGCTAGAAGCCGATACACCTTTCTTCTTAGTTTTATGGCGTGAGGTTTTCTATTATATTACTTGCGTCGAGAATTGTTCTTACTTGTTTTAAAACTTATTCAACAAATTTAACTAATGATTTACTGTTATTTTGAAGTTTACTTTTGTCTTCTAGTGAGTGTTCTTAATTGATTGTTTTTCAACCACTTGCGGATCATTTGTTTCTTTCGTCTTCATTGTAAGTATTAAATCTTATATAAATAAAATTATAACCAGAACTCCCGGCGATATTGACTCCCGATCACCATTTTCCTTTCCCCAACCTACTCATAGTTTCCATCAGATGCGTGCTTGTTGCCATGTTTATTGTTGATTAATCTTCGAAAGAGCGAATCTGCCTGGTCCCGGCTATACTTGGTGAATGCAGAGTGGCCACAACAGGCTTAGCTATACTACTTAAAAACAGTCGTCAGTCGTGACGTAACAATAGGATAACTTTTATATTGTATGTCTTGTGATGTTCTTGATTTAATAGATAGGAATTTACAACTAAAACTTCCCATCCCCAAAAAAAATAATTTCCGCCACTGTTTCTGAGACTTTCTTATGAAACAGAACGTTCCTGTGTACTAATCTGCTTTATCTACCCCACCCATATATTTATTATAATTTATAACAACGACTGGCTTCACAATATGTGTTCTTTCTTCTTCGCGTGACCTTTTAGTTCCGTCTGTATGCAACGATTTCATTTTTTGCAATTTTTAGATTTTTTATTTCACGTGGAATAAATAAATAAGGCCGACACTCGTCCGCAAAAGGATAACCATGCGTATTTTATTGTTCAGAACGATAAACATACGCCGGCTGCAACACGAGAATCAGGCAGCTATTTGCCGACACTCGTCCGCAAAGGGTTAAAGGTAGCTAACACCTATCTCCGTACATGCAAGGCTAATATCATGACCTGACCAGAGAACTAAAAATTACTTTAAGCGACACTTGTTCGAACTTCTTACGAAATTTGTATATTAAATAAAAAATCACACCTAACTCATGAATTAATAGTTTTGATCGCTACACTCTCAACGGGGGGAGTGCGTACGGTCGAAAACGACCATAGGAGATTTAATCTACATTTCAAAGAGCGCGCATGAATATCCTAAAAAATTTCCCTATCACCCGCATCCCCAGCAGGGGCGCTGCACCATTAAGCCCCGCCCATTGTTGGACCCATTTTCCGAAGCGAGCATGGTACTCTAACCCTGGATGCCCTGCAGAGCACACGTAAGGAAACCCAGGAGCGATTCATTGTACAACATAGAGACGCTTTGTCCCATGCAGAGACGCTACACTAAAAGCTAAGTAACATTGTAACACATTTCTATAATAGACCTCTAAGGTCACGAGCTTTATATTCGCATCAGCGAACTTATCTGTATATAATAAATGCCATCAAAGGGTTTTTATGCCGAAAGAGCTTTTCTCCTTAGGAACCAATAAAAAAACTTCATTTTCTGTCTGGCTGAACCACGAATCTTATTTATCGTTTAATCCTTAATGCCACCTTCAAAGCTAATTAGTAAATAATTGCGAGTAGACTCCATGTTAGAGGAATCTCGCCACATACATTTAATATAAATGCTTTTTAACATATACCGAAAATCACAACCTAGAAACGACGGTTTTATTTAAGGTAATGCTGAAATCAAAACGCATGAACGGTGATCGTTTCTCGATGTTTAGCACATGTCAAAGGATTTTTTAAGTAAAGCTTAAAGCTAAAAAAAGCTAAGGCTAATTGCATTCCTCAGCGTTAAGCCTAAATCAAAACGTACAAACAGTGATCGCTTCTTAAAGTTTAGCTAAAATCAAACCGAGTTTTAGGATAAAGCTTTTGGGGATAAAGCTAAAAACAGAGCTAAAGCAGATTGCTGCTTTTCAGTCTTATGCCAAAATAAAAGCGCATAAACTGTATCGCTTTTTAGAATTTTACTTTAAGAAAGAGTATTTTAGTTGATAGCTTTTTAGCATATACTGAAAATCAAAGCTTTAATACAATGATTTTTTGTAAGTGTTGAAAAATAAAGGTATACATTTCTATCGTATCATAAAATAAGCGCTGCGAGCGCACCATTAGTAGTATGCGTGTATGTGTGAGTGTATATGCGTGTACTACAGGTTGTACAGTATATCGTCAGAGAGAGTCAAGAGCGACCACTTACGACGGCACGCTAGAAGAGAGATACTCCGAAATGCACGATGTGTAGCTGAATTAAAGTGTTTCCTTTTTTTGTCGTTATCAAATAAATAATATTAAGGTTACTTGCTTGTCTTTTTTATTGATTAGACCTCGAATAACTCAACAGTGATCACTTTCCGATGTTTAGCACAAATCAAAGTAAGTTTTTAGGTAAATTTTTTAAGGATAAGTTAAAGTCAGCCCCAAGTCTAATTGCTGCTTCTCGGCGTTGAGTCTAAATTAAAGCATATAAACAGTGATCGATTTCTGGAGTATTGTGTTAATAAGAAGTATTTTTAATTATAACTATTCAACATATACCGAAAAGCGAAGCTTAGAGACGACAGCAGTTTTTTGGATAATGCAAAAATCAAAGCACTAGAACGATGATCGCTTTTTAAACTTCGGCAAAAATAATAGCGGGTTTTAAGTTAAAGCTTTTGAGTATAAAGTTAAAATCAGATCTAAAACGAATAGCTGCTTTTAAAACTTTTTATTTAATATTTTTTTTTTTTTAAACTTTTTTATTTTATCACTAGTGTAAGAATTTTTTTTATATTACAAAACGTGATCAAAAGTAAAAGAGAAGCACATTTTTTATTAAATGTTATTTATTTATAATTATTAATTATATTACTTATGAGTAATAAACAATTTTTTTTTGTTCAATTTTTCGTAATGTTTGCAAATAAAAAGAAATTTAACACGGTTTATAAAATAAATGCATCAATAAAATTATTTTCTATAATATCTTCTATAAAAAAAATATCACATCCTGTAAAAATATAGAAAAAAATTAAAGTAAGAATAACGTTCTTGTAAGAAATAAAAAAAAGAAAAATTAAAAAAGATATAAGAAATTTAGGACGGACGAAAACTTGAACACAAAACACCATGGTTACGAGTATGCGCCCTTACTAGCTTAGCTACCAGAGACTTGTGTTAGGTGAGACAGAACACGAGTATATATATATATATATGTTTTCCACTATTTATTTAAAATTTAAAGGGCAATTTTTTTTAACAATTGAAATGTGGTGTCTAAAAATTTGTCCTAATATTGTACTAGTCAAGATCTATAAGTTGGGAGCAATTATAAACGTAATCTTGATCAGAATTACGTGGATTCTTCTTGTTACTTAAGATTTGTAAAAAAAGACAAATTATAAATCAACGGAGTACTAGCTTTATTTTTGTCGGGTTATTTTATTAAACAGAACTACGCAGTATCGTTGAAAAAGTATTTATTAAATATAACTGAGAAAATACATAATATTGCAACTCAACACGTGGCTGCCTCACGTACCGCGGCGCGCTACCTCACGTTATGTAGTTCGATAACTTACTAAAAACTAAGTGGTGTTGTACCTGGAACTGTATCAGGAACAGCTGAGTTACCCAGATAAGCAACTTTCTTTATTTTTCCAACAATTTTTAACGCAACCTTTCTCCGCTAAATATATATTGATTACTTCCGATAAAACGACGCGCCCATTTACATGAACGACAGTCACCTTTATATCGCTTGTAAGCGTTTAAAGTTGAACGAATTCTAAAAATCGAAAATCTGTCTTAAATAATTTTATAGTGTTTGAGCATTTATTGTTAACTTCTTTAAAAATTATTATCGAGAGTCAAAGAATAACAAAACAAAACAATTAAAAAAATTGAGTAATTAACGAAACTTAATAATCTTATTTTTGGACAAAATGTCCTCTAAAGATTATAACAACAAAACGACAAATGATGTTTCCGATGCACTTGGATGTTCAAGGTATCAATCGATTATACACCATACAATTATCTCCACAAATCATAGTCAAGTCAATCTAGCCGGATTTTGAGCTCAAGATGTATGTTGCACTTAAGACACACACAAAAAATTGTAAAAGGTCCGGAATGTGGTCTACATTAAGATGTGCTTTATCCGCACACCGAAAAATGAGTGATTATTGCATGAAAAATCAAAATGTGAAAAAAACCGAAAAAAATCGTGTTTTTCCGTTAATCATGGTTTATATCTCAGAAACTAATAGTTTTTGGTAAAAAATTTACAAGAAATAATTTGTTCCTTATGAAATTTTCTTTATAGTGAAAAAAGTACGAAATTCAAAATTGCTATGGTTTACTTGCAAATGGCGGTCGCGTAAAAAAACAAAGCTCTGGAAACGCATTTTTTTTACGTAATGTTTTCTAATAGTTAACATTAATATATTTTCATGAAATTTATGAACAAGTAACATTACCTTATTAACAATAAGTGCGTTAAATTTGGTTTTTGTACGTTCCATAGTTTTTGCAAAAAGCTAAAGTTAATTTAAAAAAATTTTTTTTTTGGTCAATTGTACCACGAAAAGCACTAATCTCACATCGTTCCTGATTTTTAGTTATATTGGTAATTTATCTTACCTTATGATTTTTATTTTTTAATTCACTGATTATTACGTTAGTGTCTATTTTTGGATGCATTCTTATTAAAACTACTTTGTAGCTTCTCTTTTTTTTGCCTGATAGGTGTAGAAATTAGTGTTTGTCTCCTTTAACGCTTTAGTAACGTTTCTTCAACTGTCAGAGGTAGTGACTTGTACCTTGACATGATTGTCCTTCAGCTGTCTTAGCATGAATTCAATATTAGTTAATTATTTTAACAGGTCAACTAGTGGTCCGATGACCTGAGCCTCCCTATGAATTGGTAGGGGTAACGACTTAAGAATGATCTTTTTCGTTATAACATTTTCTTGATTTTCATCTTGTATTTCCTGTAGCTGGCCAAAATTGGTTGCTCACCGGAATACTGGTTAGCCATTTATCTTGAGGTTTATCTAGGTCTGATAAGGATACATTAGTTATTGTTTGATCCTTTCTTCCTTTCTTTACGTTTTCATCTCTACTTTTAAGATTCCATTGACTATCCATATCCATTGGCTCTGCAACTATTTCTGGTTCACTGGTAGCTTGTCGTTTGGAGATGGCATAATTATTGCCAGTTCTAGTGAAGTTTAATTTTAGTTTACCATTCTGTGCCATTTTTAACAACACAAATTTGAATTTATTTTCAAACTTGCCTTAAAGGCAGGTCTGTTTATCAATCTCTATTACTAGCGGTAAGAAGTAAATATACTTCCTAATACGGAGTTGGAAATAGGTATTTATAAACAATTCCTAGTATTACCAAACATGTTCTATCACTTCGAGTGATAAATAGCGAAATTCCTAATAAGTTAGCCGGATATAGGCACTTGTTCTCGAGATATCGGCCGATAAAATTAAAAAAAATAATTAAACATTCATATATATCTATTTGTTGTTTCATCTAACATAAATCGTTGATAGTCAAATAGCTAAGGAAACAAGATAGTAATCGTCCTCTGGCGTGTTCAGGTCTCTTTTGTCTCGAATTTTTTTTTTCTTTCTATTTATTATTTTTTTTTTCTTTTATTATTGTCTATTGGGTATTAAAAGCTTTATACAGAGAAATATTAAAAAAATATAGACTGATTTTAATTCATTTATTCTATTTTGCAGATATACAAATTTATGCGCTGATCAATGATTTCCATCATGTGTAAACTTAGTACCTAAATTGGGTTCATTCTGAAATTTCATTTTACTCATACTCGGTAGATACTCTAATTCTATAATTTCTAGTACGTTCTGGCCTAAGTATAAAAATTGTGCTGGAACATAGAGGGTTATTTGTGGACCAACCAAAGGCCAATATCTACCAAGGTTGTTACCGTTTACATATGCGACACCTTTACCCCAACCTGTGGTATCTAGATAAGTGTCTAATGGTTTGCCCGTAATATTGAAATAAGAACGCAAGACTACTGGTCCGCTTTGAAGGATACCAATTTTAATTGCTTTACTTTTAAAACTACTCAAATCCGTTAAACTGCTGAGTCGAAATCCTGTTACATTCCATAAATTTAGGGGAATTTTATTGATTGTAACGTTAAAAATACCCTGAGAAAAAAAAGCAATAATGATAATATCTAAATGTTATGAAGCGATTTAAATTAAATTGGTAAATACCTTAAAATCACGAGTATTGTTACTATAATTCAGATGTCCTTGATTTTCTACGAGTATTTTCAATCGTTCTGAATATGGACTTGTTAAAGATATAGTATTAATATTCTTTGAACGACTTAAAATTCCGTTGAGTTTATCATCGACGTATACCAATGCTCTGTCATTTGTTATTGCATTTAATACCATTGTGTCTGTGACGTTGGATGGTATGTAAGTTTCGTATAGGACTAGCCAGTGTGGTAATCCTAATTGTTCAAAAGTAAGTGGATCAGATGAGTTAAATACAGGAGACCCGAACAATTCTCTCGATGACGGTTCAAATAATTCAAGTACGGGTTCCAATAATACTGGACCATAGTCACCCTTAGGTGATATTTTCGGTATAAACGTATTTGTAAGCGGAAGGTACTAGAAGAAAAATGTTAAAATATAACTAGTAATAAATATCTTAATACACTATTTGTTTTTACGAATTATTCTACCTTTGATATAACACTTCTTAGTTGAAAATATTTGTCTGTTGGATCTCCAGCCTCGGTCAATGGTGCATCAAAATCGTGGGAAGTTATTTGTGGATTATACGAATTGATTCCGTTTGCTCCTAAATTATTCAATACAATTAGCAGAATAAAAATAAAAACGAGAATTTATATAATATTAACCTGAAGTAAATCCAAAATTTGTGCCACCACTAAACATATATAAATTAACTGAAGCACCAAGCGCTAACATTTCGTCCAATTTGTTTCTAACAGCGTTAGCCGAAACTTTCTGAAATGGTTCTTCCCAATGAGTTAACCGACCAGTATAGAACTCCGAGTTTACCAATGGCCCCTAAAATGATTATTTTTAGCGGTAAATATTCTTAACTGTTTTCTTGATAATCAACTATTGTAAAAATACTAACATTGGATTGATACCGTCTCATAAGTCCAAAGCTAGCATTTACATTGGAACTAGTACAGAAATTAATTGTGTTTAACGCTCCAGGTACTGATCCACAACGGAGCATTCTATGAGATATTCCATTCGCCGTATACAAGACAGCTTTATTTTCAATTATCTTTTTAAACATTTCGTATAACTTGTACATGTATATATAATCGCAGGCTTCATAACTTCCATACTGATTTTCAATCTAAAACATAACAATATTGGAATAATATTCATTATCGTTAAGATTATATAGAAAGAAACTTACTTGAACCATAATAATAGGTCCACCATTTCCCCTTAGATAAGGTTTAATTTTATTTAATACAGTAGTCAAGTACAATTCCACGTAATTTAAGTAACCTAACAAAAAGTATAAAATAATGAAAAAATATTCTATAGAATGTCATATTTAACACGAGCAATGGTTACTTACTTATATCATTAGTACGTAATTTTATATCTGGTACACGATTTAATAACCAATATGGGAATCCACCCTAGAAAAAAAAAGATGAAAATTTTTGGAACAAATTAAATTTAATTTTCGAATAAATTTAGCACAATTTCTTTACAAAGTCTCTTTCCGCACAAATGTAAGGTCCAGGTTTCAATAAAACGAAAAGGTCCTCTTCTTGAGCGATATTTATAAATTCGATTAAGTCTGCATCGCCACTCCAGTTCCAAACATCAAATTCTGGTTGATGTAAACTCCACTCTACGTAGCTGTAAAAAAATATATTTGTACATGTGGTTTATCTGGTAATTTCATATCTGATTCATTCTTACGTCGACACAGCGTTACAACCAGCTGCTCTTAATTTCCTCAACCTATCCTGCCAATATATTCTAGGCGTATTAAAATAATTAAAACTGCCGGAAACATAACGGAATGGTTTACCATCGAGCAAGAATTGATTATTTTTGTAATCTACTTCAAAGCTGTATTGTGATTGTAAATCCTGCAATTAAACATTTTACAACATTATTACAATAACGTGTTAATCTACAATTAATCAGATTTTTGTTTGAATTTTTTTTTTTTATAACATACGCAAATATTTCGTGTTCTGTGTTGGCACAATTCCCCTAGCGTGTTGCAAACAATTGCGATCATTAACGCTAACATCTTCCACATGTTAAGTTACTATGCATTCAAATGATAGCACTTTTTATTCTTCTGTGAAAATGTTAAAAACGATCGCTGATCCGGTCCGTTTTAATAACGATACTTGACTGAATCTGTCCAAACAAGTTGTATCTCTGATTGTTTATCTTTAAAGTTTTTCATACAATCTCAATACGAGTATTATTTTCTCTTACAGTAATCGAATATTTTTATATTGAAATCACTACAAAGAAATGATGAAACGTTTGTCAGGCTCATTTAACAATTTACGAATGATCATAACACTGCATACTACTTATCCTACTAATACATAGATGAAAATCAAAATTTATTTGATATTACTGACTTCCTCGCAGCATTTGAAGAAGCTTATTGCGTGTATTTAAATATAATAAATAGCTTTATATATATGTTACTAAATTAGGGGGATAGAATTTAAATTTTAATCGTTGAAGATATTATGAAATTAGAAAATGTAATTTAAATACTACGCGTTTCTAATGTTTAGGATTTAAGGTTAAATAAAGAAAAACAAACTTTAACCAAAGCAAATAATAGAATTCCAGCAATAAAATAATTTTTCAGCGGTGAAAAATTATCTACTTTTTTAATAGATTTCCAAGCATAGTCCCGTCAAGATGATAATTTTATAAAAAAGATTTGATATCAACATGTGTGAATGTTAAAATCGTTTTTTGTGTTATCATTTCTTAATCAAAGAACGAGATAAATAATACGTCGATATTATATTTA
>JACGTP010000832.1:0-17134 GCA_023678845.1 Mischocyttarus mexicanus
AGATAACGAAAATAATAATATCATTTATAAACGGCCTATTTTTTTTTATATATATATTTTTTTCTCTGTACGCTTTATTATTATTTTTCTTGCTTTAGAATATCTTCGTATTCTTTATATAAATATTATAAATATATTTTTAATATCTGTTTATATATATATAATAAAAATTGGTTAGAATAAAATAAACAAAAAAAAGAACTTTGTACAAAAAAAAATATCTTGTATAAATTATAATACTTTTTAAATTTATTAAAAATACAGAGTGTCCTAGTTTTTGCTCATGAATAACGAACCGGTGTTTTATCGACACGGAATAAAAATACATCGTCAAGATTTATTTGGCAACTACAACGTATTTGAACCTCACCTTTTACCTGAAAAATAAACGGTACAGTCTTTCTTAAATTTTTTACCATACGAAATTGCAGCCAGAATTAAGTAGGAGATATTTTATTATTATTATTTTATCAATATTTATTAATCTAATTAGATGATTATCTAATGCGTTCATGGTTAAATAATTATTATCCTCGGTAATGGATAAATAATGAAAATTTATCAAACACAAATTAATACCGTATCGGGAATGAATAAAAAGTATTCGATATTTATCTACTGTAATTAAAGAAATCAAAGAAAAAATTAGTCATTCCTGCATATCTTAATAACGTGAGAATAAAATATTGAAATTGAATTATAATCGGAACCGATAATCCTATTCCTATGTGATATCAAATAAGAAAACAGTTGGGAGGGGGTCCTCTCCCCGCTCCGACCGTTGTAGATTCGTATTTTTATTTAACTTTTTAACAAAACATTTAAAAGTCCACGCATATATAACATTTGTTCTTTATTTTTAACTTACGAAATATGTTGGTAAACTTTAGTAGAAAATAACGGGAACACCTTGTATATTGAAATATTTATTTTAAATAGAAAACGTCGCGATCGAATAAATTAGATTAGTAAAATCATTTGATTTTCTCTAACATAGTATGTGTTGTTAAAATGATAACATAATAATAACTACTTATATTAGATAACATACTTATACAAACACTTATTATTATTTTTTTCACATTGTAGATATATAAATATATAATTGATTGAATCGAAAAATCGGTCAATACAGTATTCTTATAATATCAATCGATCACATATAATCGCAGATATACTTAAAATGTGATCTAGAAAATAATATCACTTGTACCAATAATTATGAAATAACGATCGATACGTAAAGTAAATTATAAAATGAACTATATTACCGATTTAATGTATGTATGTAATTTGTATTTGATAAGTAATACATAAGTTTGTATTATCTTGGAAGAAGTTTATTATTAATTGTCTATATAACAACAACAGTACAATAGACTTCCGTATAATACGGTTGATATTATATATTACGCGATTTATGTATTAGTATTAAAGGAAATTCGCGTTATACAAAAATTTTCTTCGTATAACATATTTTTTTTTCATGAAACTTTTTATCTCTCTTTTTTTTTTTTATTAGCTAAATATAGTCAATAATTATTTTGTTATCCATAAAAGTAGTTTTGTTTTTCTGCAGCAACGAAAACAACGATAAGGTGTTCAATATTAAAGGTAAATTTCATTTTAAAAGTACGAAAAAATTTCTACATTTTGTTATACATAGCGTTGTATGAAAACAGTAGTCGCAATAATTTTTTGGCGCATTATAGGAAGTTGCGCTGTAGATGCTCGGTGTTAGACAACAGTCATCTATTGGAATAGGAAAGATAAATAAAGAGTTTATTAGGACAAGTATGAAAAATAATTAGAAAGAGTAAGAGAGAAAGAGAGATAGGGAAATAAATAGAATGATAATCATTAAGAAAGAAAGAAACTGCATATTTATTGAATACTAATCTTACAATTAGAATAATTTATTATCATCATTATACATAATCGCGAGATAGATTACTTTCAATTGGCGGCAATAACAAGAAATAGACAAAGAGAGAGAGAGAGAGAGAGTTTATTTGGACTATTACCGATGAGGAAGAAGACAGACAGAGATATTTAATGCATATATTTAAAAATAGAGATCGAAATAGAGATATAGAGATAAAAAGAAAGAAAGAAATAAATAAAGAGACAGAGAGAGAGAGAGAGAGAAAGATAAATTGGTCTAAGCGTGTCAAAAATGGCGGGAGGTGGGGAGGAGGTAAATTTGATGCGCGCGCATCAGACCATTTGTTCTCTCCCAATATATGACGTCACTCGGAATAGGTCGTGGCACTTACATTAGCTTATATTATAGTTGCATTCAGAAGTCCGAGGAACCCACTTTTACCGACACACGATTTAAGGTACGATCGCATCTTTATTAATTAATTGATTAATCGAAACTCACGAGACAGTGATCTTTCATCCAGGGTTATCTCTTGGCATAATTATTACGTTAACCGATAATATATGTTTTCATAATATATCCGCCGATTCATTTTAATTTATCATTTGACTATAAGTAATTTCTTTTTTTATTTATTTCTTTTTTAATTTCATTTCCTTTTTCTTTTCTTTTCTGAACTTTACTTTCTTTCTTTCTTTCATAGAAAAAGTTCAAGTTCTAATTCTAGCTCTATAAAGTTAATATAAAATACGTAAATATTATTTAATTACTTATACGCGTCTCTAAATTATTACGATTTGTTTTTTCCACTATTTACCCGCCGCGCCGTATCGTCGGCCATTTTGAAAATGAAAAAAGGCGCCCAACCCTGAACTTTAAAAGAGATCAAATAGATTTCGCTTTATTATTCGTTCGTTTCTTTTTTTTTGTTATTAATGTGCATAAGTATACAATTTTTTATTGTTTCCTTTTTTTTAGCAATAAAACAATTAGATCTTACTTTGTTTGATAAAAGAAAAATATAATTACTTTCCGAGTAATCGAGTCTATAAATCGAAGTTAATAAAATTGTGTATTTTTGTCATTAATTAATAAAAGAATTATCTTTAGATTACTATCTTTATCTGATGAAGATAATGATTAATTATATTATAGATATTTACAAAAAATTACGATTTTTTTATTAAATTATCAGCGTTGTAATCATATCGCGTGATATCTTGAGGGGGAGCTATAACTGGTGAAAAAAACACTTTTTTACGAATTTTTTTCAGAGATATGGTTAGAATAAATATATATAAATGTTTCGCATGTTACAAAGCATCTATCGAAAAACATTTTGTAATTTTTTTGTAAAGAAATATCAATAAATAAGCCAGTGACAGTGCAATTTGCAAGGACGCTTTTTACAAAAGATGATTCGCGGTTCTCTCGATATCTCGGAAGAAATATCAGAAATAAAAAAAATATAAAATTTGTTTATTAAAACATAAGTTTTTCTTACCATCAAAGTTTTTTTATAAGGTTTTCTTCATTTTTAAATTTTTGGTGATTGTTTGAAGTCAACAAAGTGATTTATCGCGAAAAATTTCGTCATTTTGTAAGTGTAAAACCACCTTAATGGGAAAATATCACGACATATTAAGATTAACGAATACTGTGTTACAATATTGATAAGCTGTACCGTTTCATAAAAATTACATAATATTTTTTAAAAATACGCGTACATTACATTTCATCATGTATCATTTATCGAATCTTTTTTTTTACAATTTCAGAATCTGAAAACAAGATAAATTGCTGATCATGGCCGAATCTCTTGAGCAAATGCCAAAAACTGAGACAATTAAACTTCGTGAACGACACATCGGGTAAGTTGAATTTAAATCTTATCGATAAATCCACATTGACATAATCAATTTATTATGTTAACATTCTTATCGATTTTTGAAAACAACTTTGTTATTTAAATAACTAATGCTAATAACGTTACGCTATGTCATAATTTGCGTAATATATAGGTCCCAAATTAGTCATATTTAAGTTATTATTTCGCACTTCCTGATGTAACATATATGACATAAATTTGATAAAACTATGACGTAACTGACGACGTATAATTAAATATATCGATCACATTTATTTGTTTATTTTTCTACAGACAATCATGCAAACTGTTTTACAAATCCAGCCCATTAAAAATAGTTAAAGGTATAGGACAGTATATGTTCGACGAAAAAGGTGCACGTTATTTGGATTGCATGAACAATGTTGCGCATGGTAAGTATAACAGATAAACCGATAAATACATTATTATATCATTAACTGTTCATTAGTAATACAAAATTATGTTAATTAACGGTATTAAGCTTATCATTAAAGAAAATTTATTTTAAATATGAAAAATATGAATCAATAATTAATATAAGTTCCTTTTGAGGAGAAAAATTTATAAAACAATTTTAATATATTAGAGTTTTGTCCTACAAACGATTCTAATATTCATTTATTATTTACTGTTTAAAAAAGTTATATATTTTTTAATCGATACTCATAAACATTGGGATTTAATTACAGTTGGACATTGTCAACCAGATGTCGTAAAAGCCGGTCAGGAACAAATGGCATTATTATCAACGAACAATCGTTTCTTACATGACAATATCGTGGTTTGTGCAAGGCGATTGACTGCAACAATGCCGGAATCATTGTCAGTTTGTTTTTTCGTTAATTCTGGAAGCGAAGCCAACGATCTTGCACTTCGTCTCGCACAAGCGCACACTGGCAATAAGGACATTATCACACTAGATCAGTACGATCCTTTATTTATTATAATTCTTTTTTTCTTTTTCTCTCTTTACTTCTAAATCCAATTATTGCAACTTACTTTTCCAAGAAAACATCAATCAATTGCACAATTTCAATCAACGCTGATTGTGATGTTAATTTATTTCCTTTTTAAAGGGGCGTAGAGGGGGGGGGGATTTTTAATGCAAAAAAGAATCGATTTTCTGAAAGTGCTTATCCCCTAAACATTGAAAAAAATAAATATGAGTAGTTATTTACGATAGTTAAGAATAATAAAATAACAGATGGAACTCGCACGCGTACGTTTAATTAAAAATATTATTTCGTGTCATTAGATTCAATGATGCAAATATTGTTTTTTCCTTTGCAGTGCTTATCATGGTCACCTAACATCAATGATTGATGTTTCTCCGTATAAATTTAATCAAATAAAAAATGGAAAGAAAGATTGGGTCCACGTGGTATGATATTTTTATATCTACAATACTTATTATATATTTTAAATGACGATTTTGTGCCAGTAATTAGAATAGTTAATTAATTGCAAGTCAAAATATTGAGAAAAACATTTATTCTATATCAATTTATTTAATATTTTTAATTTATTTAATTTTTATCATTTCTAATCCACTATCTTAATTAAATCTTTAATAACAATAATGTTTATTAAACAATCAGGCACCTTGTCCAGACGTATATCGTGGTAAATATTGTACCGACGATTATCCTAATCAAGATCTCGGTCTTAAATACGCAGAAGATATAAAACACATTTGTGACGATCTTAAAGTCAAAGGTCGAGGAGTTTGTGCATATATCGCAGAAAGTCTATTGTCCGTTGGTGGACAAATTCTTCCACCTAAAAATTACTTTAAAAATGCATTCAGGTAATTAAACATTAATATTTATTAATATTTACCATACTCGATATATTATTTACAAATTAGAATTTTTTTTTCTACATAAAAATAATATATCTTCAAATGATTTTAATTTACTAAATGTTCGATTGGTGATGGATATTAATGTCGGAGAGTTTAATTATTTAAATTTTAATAAATAATATTAGAGTATATATATGCATATAAAATAATATTATTGATAGAGTTCTAATGCTTGCTAAAAATAAAATGAATCTATACAACATGAAAAAAAAAAAGACTATACTTATAAATATATTCAGGTACGTTAGAGAAGCTGGTGGTATATGCATTGCCGACGAGGTTCAAGTTGGGTTTGGTAGAGTTGGTAGTCACATGTGGGCCTTTCAACTTTATGGAGAAGACGTGATACCAGATATCGTAACAGTTGGAAAACCAATGGGTAATGGCCATCCTGTAGCAGCAGTAATAACGACACTCGAAATTGCAACTAGTTTTAAGAACACTGGAATCGAATATTTTAATACGGTAATTATCTCTAAAACGAAAAAAACGAAGAAAATATAATAATTTAAAATGAAATTTCTTTTTTTTTTTTTTTTAATATAATCATTTCGTTTATTTCCTTTCAATTTCAGTACGGTGGTAATCCAGTATCTTGTGCAATAGCCAATGCTGTTATGGAAGTTATCGAACGTGACAATCTTCAAGAAAATGCTTCGATAGTTGGCAAACATTTAATGATGGAATTAAGAAAATTATCTAAACGTAGGAAGATCATTGGCGATATACGTGGTGTAGGATTGTTCATTGGTATCGAATTGGTTCGAAGTAGAAGAGATAAGATTCCAGCTACCGCTGAAGCTAAACACATTGTCTCGAGGATGAAAGAAAGAAGAATTCTCGTTAGCAGTGACGGTCCTGATAGAAATGTTCTCAAACTAAAACCACCTATGGTATTCACAATCGAAAATGCTAATGAGTTTATATCTGTTCTTGACGAAGTTCTACAAGAAATTGACATTGATACCGAAGAGGTGATTATTTTCTTTTTCTTCTTCCTTTTCTCTTTCCCCCGTTTTATCGCATAGTTTTGCAAATCATTAAGATATCGTGTTGTTACTAACACTACTCGGTAAAAAATTGAGAAAAATAAAAAGAAATGATAGCCTCTGACAATGATTTCCGTTAAAATATAAAACGTTAGCAAAATTTATACGAAAGCTTCGTATTATTTGTTTTTCTCTAGAATGATCTTTAAATATCACTATTTGCAAAATAGGTAATATATGTTGCTAATGGTGATAACTGCACGCGCCAAATATTTTTATGATGTTAGATATGAGATGTTAGAGTGGAAACGTTTTTATTTGCGTCATGCTAACTAATCTTAGTTTGTGTGTTATGCCACTTTTTTTATAACCTTTCTCTTTTTTTCTCTTTCTATTTATATTATCGATTTATTATTGATATTATGTATCTAATTAAATTCAAAATATGCAGATTTATGTGTTTTTTTTTCAACAGGAATTGGAAGTTACACGGACGGTAATTAAAGCAACGATTTCACCAATGGATCTCGACAACAATCCTACCTGTACCAAAACGAATCCGGTCTTTATTAGGGCCAATTAATTATTTATTATTAACAATTAAAGAAATTCAAAGTATTATATATTTACGATTAATCTTACGTAAAAATAAAATTTTTTAATTTAAGGAAATTTTTTTTATAATAAACGTTTTACTCGTATGTATAGAAAAGTTTAGAATCACTTACTGATTTCCATAAAAATCTAATATATCGATAAATTTTGTAATGATCTATCGGATAAGTGTATAGATAGAAGTTTTTAGATTATCTTCCGACCATTTATTTTGTACAATTGATTATTTAAATAAAAATATTAAATTTATATTTGAACCCTAGATTTAGTTAAAATTGTAATATATATTATTAAAAAAACTGAAAATATTATACCTCTGTAATAATTTTGTATAGAAATAATATTTTTTTAATTAAAAACAATACTCTTACTTTAGCGACAAAAAAAAATAAAATCTTTCTTATCTTTTATTTTACCTATGACACACCGTATTTTACATAATAAAGAGATCTATGAAAAAAAAAATGAAAATTAGAAATAATTATAATTACATGTATAAATATTATATATGAAAACCGATGAGGAACATGTCAGACGTACGATTAAATAGTCCTTTCCTTAAAAAAATAAGAAAAGCAATCTGTGGATGTAATATTTACGGGTAGAGAAAGTCACCGCTCTTGAGAAAATAACAAGGGGTCACTGATAAAGCAATGCATTTAAAAAATTACGATCAACGAACTGAGAAATGAGAATTTTTCATTGATAAAATTTACTAATGTAACATCATTAATGTCATTAACGTGTCACCTTGAAGTGAAATGTAAGCGATTTAGAAATAAATACATTATCTATAATAGTGTATAAAGTTGTTTAAGTTAGAATTATTTCAAAGGTCAAGAATAAGATTACAACTAAATAGCTAAATGCGTTAGAAAAAAATTAAATTTTACTCTTGTTGATTATTTAAAGAAATCGATGATTAACAGCCAGAGATGAGGTCATAGGCCATGCTGAAACTGCAAGAGATCGGAGAATATAAATACGGTTTAAATATCATAATTCTCATTCCCTGTTGGCTGATCCACTGAAATCATCCCAATATGCGGTCTCCTTTTATTCTTCTACTATTAGGTAAGATTTTCATATTTAGTTTTTTTTTTTTGCGTTTAGACAGTACCATACCTTAAAGGGAAATCAGAACAAATTCACGGGCTAAAATTAAATTTATAAAGTGTAATTATTTGAACACATTGTTTATACGTATCTCAATCACACATACACGCACAACACTCAATTTTTTATTTAATTACAACAATAGAGCGTACGTCTACCGTGTGCGTGATATAGTGATTTTTATTCAATTGTTTTTTAAATTATAATTATTTTATTATAATTAATTTAGCTGAAATAACATCAAATATCAACTTGTCTCGCAATGAGGTGCATTGATAGATTAAAAATTATTTTTAATAAATATTTTCTCATTTATTTCATTATGTAAATTTTAGATTGATTGATTTATTTATTTATTTACCAGCTATAATATAATAATATAATATACATAACGATATGTACTTCACATGTATTTTACGATATGTATAGTTGCCATCTATACTTAATATACAACCCCTATACGGGTCGGTCGTTTATACGGGCCCTTTGAATGGACGACCCGTATATGAATCACTAGTAACTGAAAGATTGAATTCTTAAGATATTTGATATATTTTCTTTATTTTTATACAGCCGGAATTGCCATCGCGAGTAGTTCAGACGACGACAACCATGGCTGGTTAGTTGGAAGAGAATATAATTATCTCGTACATAGTCGTACATTAACTGGACTGGATACATTATCCGACCAATATACTGGTATTTTAGTGAAAGCGATACTACAAGCTCAGTATACTTCTCCCGACACCTTTAGATTAAAATTACTGAATCCTCAGTATGCTAAAATACATAAGAATCTACCAGATGGTTGGGAATCTCATATCCCTGAACAGATGTTACAATACCAACATCTACCATTATCTAAAGAACCATTTGTCGTCAAAATGAAACACAAAGTCTTCAGAGAATTGATCGTTGCCTCGAATTTACCAATTTGGGAAGTAAACATTATCAAGAGTATCGTAGGACAATTGCAAATTGATTCTCAAGGAGAAAACGCGAATAAAAATAAGGTTCTTCAAGTACCAGAAAATAGAAATCCTTTTGCTACCTTCCGTTCCATGGAAGACAGTATTAGTGGAAGATGTGAGGTTCTCTACGACATCGTACCGTTAGCCGAACACATCATTCACAATCGTCCAGAATTATTACCAAATCCAGATTTACGAGGTAAAGGAGAACTCTTTTACATCACGAAAACAAAGAACTTTGAAAAATGCAGCCGACGCGTGGACTATCATTTTGGATTAAGTGATAATGTAAACTGGGAATCCGATATTAGAAACAATAACGAAATTATGAAAGTAAGTTAATATATCAATATTATTTAACGATAAAAACTTAAGTAATTAAAATACGAAGAATGGTTTAACGTCATTCAAATCTGGCTGACGTCTATGTTTTCGTTGGGGTGTCATGTAAAAAGACATTAATTTTACACATAATATGTTTGTTCATTTTACAGAGATCATCAACGTCTTATGTGGTTTTATCTGGAACTCTAAAGAACTTTATCGTACAATCGACTGTAACAACAACTAAAATAATCATGAAGCCCAGACTTGTAGATAAACATGAAAGCGTCGTAATGAGTAAAATGAATTTGACTCTCGTTAATGTCCAAAAAGTGACTACCCAAATACCAGAACCGAGCCATCCTATATCAACTGGAAATCTAGTTTACACTTACAATGATCCATTTTCGAAAAATGAACATCGACGACCCGCACAACCTAGCGAAAGTCTTAATTCCATGTCGAACGAAATGGACTCTGATTCTGAGAGTAACGAAGAATTACAACTTTTAAGACAACAGTATGGTCACATTTATAAAAACAATGTTGTTAGCGACGAGAATAAAAGATATTGGCCCATGAAACCAACGTTAGAAGATGCACCTAGAAATCCATTCTTACCATTGTTCATTGGTAATAAGGGTAAGGCAGTCCTGTTATCCGATAAGATAGACTTTATCAAAATGGTATCAACACTTGTCGAAGAAATCTCAGACGAAATAGAAGATCCGAACACCCTACCTGAAAAAGAGACCCTAGAAAAATTCACGATGTTGTCTAGATTAATCAGTAGTATGAGTTTAGAGCAAATCAAAATAGCTGAAAGAAACTTAAATTCCGTTTGGAGTGAATTAAGTTCTGACGAGCAGAGTCAAATTAAAAAGGAGAATGGTAGAGATCTATTTCGTGATGTGATGGCTAGTGCAGGAACTGGGCCTGCTTTGATGACTATCAAACGTTGGATCGAAAATAAACGTATTAAAGAATTGGAAGCTGCCGAAGTTATGGCAACCCTTCCTAAAACTGCACGACTACCTACAGTCGAATACGTCGATACTTTATTCGTAAGTATCATACCCGTCATTATATTATTTTTTATAAACAAATTAAAATAAAATCTAATCCAAAGAAGATAATATCAGTAAGATACTTTCTTTTATTTCTATAGGAAATGGCAAAAAATCCAGCAATACAAAAGCAAATGTTCCTCAATTCGTCGACTGTCTTATCCTTTGCTGAATTAGTATATCTCACACAAGTTTCTAACAACACCATGATAAATTACTATCCAGTTAACGTTTTCGGCCGTCTATCACCTAGAAAAAATGATGCAGTTCTAAGAAGGTACATTCCATTCCTTGAAGAACAATTGAGGAAAGCTATCAAGAATGGAGATAGCCCAAAGATCCAGACGTATATTACCGCTTTAGGTCTAACAGGACATCCAAAGATATTGAGCGTTTTTGAACCTTACCTCGAGGGAAAGATACACGTGTCAACTTTCCAACGTTTTCTGATGGTTATGTCATTGAAAAAATTAATTAATGTTAAACCTAGCCTTGCACGTTCTGTCTTATACAAGGTCTACCTCAATACCTGGGAAGCTCATCATATTCGTTGCGCTGCTGTTTATTTATTGATAGAAACGAGTCCACCATTAGATATGCTCATGCGTCTTGCAGAATTCACTAATTACGATTACAGTAACCACGTCAATTCTGCTGTTAAATCATCGATTGAAGCTGCAGCTGAAATAACGTATCCTGAGTGGCAAGAATTAGCAACGAATGCTCGCAAAGTATTACATCTATTGAATCCAACAAATACTATTAAATATTATCATTCACATAATTATTTTATGGAAGCTCAAATGAATGATCACATGAGTTACAGAATGTTAATGAATTATATCGGAAGTGAAGATAGCGTAATCCCAATGTCTCTATTCTTAGCTATGAAACCTTCTTACAATGATTTCCTTGGTTCTACATATACATATGGCTTAAGTGTATCGAGCGTAAAAAGTCTGTTAGAAATGTATTGGCATAGATCGAGAAAAGAAAACGGTGAGGAATCGTTAATGGAAAAAATCGCTAAAACGTTTAACATCGAATCGGAAGATCTTGAACAAGTGGAAGGACTACTCTTCTGTACAACACCGTATGTTGACAGATATTTACCTTTCGATAATCATACCATCGAAAGAGTTTTACATTGTAAGTTATTCCTCTTATTTTATTTCAAATAATATATCAATTATCTCGTAATTCTTATCAAAATATATTCTTCCTTGTTTCAGATTTAATGTCTTCGAACTATAACATGAATAATCGTTATAACATAAATAGATGGTTGAGCAGTGACATGGTTTTGAGTTTTCCTACCGAGACTGGTTTGCCTTTCGTTTACGCCTTCCACAAACCTTTACTTTTAAAACTTAGTGGTACAACTGAGCCAGATATTAAATATGGATTCGATTTTCGTCTACTTATGTCTAGCAAAAATCAAGGAAGAGTTGGATTCATAACACCATTTGACCATGAAGCATTCGTATCGGGAATTGATAACAATAACCAAATTTTCCTACCAGTCGGTTTAAATTACAATTTTAATCTTGACAAACGTAGATTCGATTTAGCACTACGACCATCGAAACAATATGCCAATACAAAGATCAGACTAGCACACTTTAGTGAAATACCTTATACCTCGCAATATGATCTCCTGTCGTTGCGTCCATTGCTCTTGGACAAGAACACTCATATAATAGAAAAGGAAGGCCTACAAAAAATTAGATTGCCAAATGATCCTGACAGCACTTTTGCCGTAGAAGTTGAATCCGAGAGTCTTATGGAAAAACTTCAAGAATGGCTAGCAAATGACGATAAGTGGAACGACATGAGAAGTCCAGTATTAATGGTTAAAGATATATACAAAAAAATTGACATATATATCAGACCTCATCTACGAGAAAACGAAGCTATTAAATTCTTTGCCGTATTGGATACTATGGAAATTAATTCAGAAAATGATCATGTTGACGAGGAATCTTGGCAATCCGGTAACAAAGTAGTCTTAACAGATCAACACACTCCTGATAGCCCGGCTAGAAGGAAAGATTTCTTACTACATGCATCTAAAGGTATAAATTCTGGAAATGCTTTTGTTGTTGACGCTGGTCTGGATATACCCGGAGTATGGGGTAGTAGTCACATTTCGACCTGGTGTTTAGCTACTAGTGATGTTGAAAATAAATACCGAAGTCTTTCGTACCATCGCATGAACATGCACAAATATCAGATAGCTCACGAAGTTTGCACTAACATTCAAATGAAAAACTCAGCAATGGCACCTTTCGATTACCAGAAAATACTTGATAGCAATCCAAATAACGAATTCAGTATTGATATTCGAACTGGAAGAAATTGCGCCGACGACAATTATTTTACCGTTAAAGGAAAGATAAGACAAACTGAGGATTATAAAGACTATGTCGAAAAATCGTCATTAGCCAAGAAATGCAATCAGAAAAATAGAATCAAAGATTGCCAAGGAGCTATAAACAGGGCTAGCATTCTAAACGAAGTGAATATGAAGATCAATACAGACGATAATGAAAGTTTGTTAAACGCTATCATGATGGTAATGAAATTTTTAGGAGCAACATACATGCAGATTAATACAGGTACAGACGATGATAAAAATAGCGATATATTGGTTACGATTACATTATCACCTGACTTGAAAAAGGCAAATGGCAAAATATCTTCATCTGGAAGAACTATAACTTTCCATGATTTGGATATGTCTCAAATACGGGATGATAGTGATTTGAACTTAGACGAAAAAGATGACACTGGATTAACAAGTAGGTGATTTGAATAATCTAAAATATACAAACATTTTTAACGGTACGTTTTATAGATGATTAAATACATGACCTATTCATCAAAATCAAATATTTTCAGGCTTGTGTACTCTTCAAAATGATGAAGCAACAACCTTTGATGGTAAAAACTATCCTTTGCAACTTGGTAAATGTTCACACGTGTTATTAACCACCTTCCCACGTCATAATCCAAACAAGCTTAATGAATTATGGGATGTTCCTAAGCATATGAAACTAAGCATTGTTGCCCAAGAAACGGAAAATAACAAAAAAGAAGTTAGGGTTTACATGGGTAATGATGAAGTTACACTTCGACCATCTGACGTGGAACTTGAAGCTATGGTTAATGGAAAAAAAGTGAGATGCTCGCAGAGATATAGCTACAAACAACTTAAGAACGATGAAGTTGACTTTGAAATATATGAACTTCCTGGGCCTGCCCTCAAATTGGTATCAGAAAAATATGATCTTGATTTGGTCTATGATGGCAACTACCTACAAATCGAGGTACATAATTACCTCCAGAAATAACATGTTATCTATAAGATTATAATTTATAATAAATTTTATCATTCTTTTATTCTAGGTTCTTCACACATATAGAAAATCTATTCGTGGTCTCTGTGGTGACTACGATGGTAGACCAGAAAATGATTTAGTCACTCCAAAGAATTGCATGCTACGGAATCCAGAAGAATTTGCATCTACTTATATCATGAAGGATCGATGCGAAGGAAAAGCTTTAAAGTATAGAAAAGAGAATTATTTATCTAAATGCGTATCAAAAGCTATACGCTTCAGTGATGTGATAAGCGACTCGGAAGCTGGACGAATAATTACAAATTGGAAGCAATGGGGCTACCACATGAATGATAATAGGAACCATTGCTATAGTCACAGAACTAGAGTCATATCCAAGGAAAATAAGATCTGTTTCACTATGAGACCTGTGCCATTGTGTAGTAGTGAATGTAAACCTAATGGAACAAAGCAAAAGAAATATGACCTTTATTGCTTACCAAATAACGAACATGGTTTAGGAATGAGGAGAAGAGTTGAACAAGGAGCTAATCCTGATTTAAGTCAACGCACTCCTACCACTACTGAAATGCTCACTGTTCCTTTAGAATGCATAGCTGCTTGATCAAGAAATATGCCATATCGTTAACAATAAAATATCTCTTTTTTTGTTTATTTTATAAAACAATTATTATTATTAACATTCTTGTTTAAATAACGTATTAAATTTTTAATATAATATAAAATAAAAATTAAATTTGTATGTAATCGTTAAAAGGCATTCTTATTCAAATAATCATTGTCCAAATCATTCTTCAAATAATATTTACTTCAAATGAATAAATATAAACAAAAAAATAGTTTATCAATAGGAAAACATTTTTACTATTATCTTAAATGTATATTTTATCATTAAATGATGATAATAATAATAATAATAATAATAATCTATTAAAAAAAAATAAAATAATATGTATTATCAATTCAATCTTATTAAAACACAATTCAGAAAACACCTTAGGCAAAGAAATCGTTTAAAAAATAATACACGCACATGCAACGCGAAATGAATTATATACTTTAAATAGTATCATTTAGTCCAGTCCATCTAGCATTTTGAGAGGCTGTTGCTCCGACCTAAGCGCACAAAATTTTAAATGATCCGGAAAGTGGTCTACATTAAGATGTGCATTATGCGTATTCCGAGAAATGTGCTTTTTTTGCAATAAAAATCAAAATGTGAAAAAATTCGAAAAAAAATCGTGTTTTTCCGTAAATCGCGGAAAAAAATGCAAATTTTTGGCGACATTAAACTTTGGAGTATTGTAGAAAATAATTACGACGTTGCATGGACAGCAAATTGCACATTTTCCACAAGGCACAAGTCTTCTGCACGCTTGGGAATCAAAGAAAAAAACTTAGCATCGTTTGTTTTAAAGTTATCGCAAAAAAACGCAACGTGGAGCGTCAAATATGAGATGGAGCAGTGAGGGACGAAATTTGTACCGTCAAATGTCAAATGGAGCAATGAAAAATGTGATGTAGGTTAAAAATTACTGTCAGCTTACTTTAGATGTACTTTGTCTTGATATCCAATGCTGCATATCCATATGCATATCTGCAGGTATCCACACATGTATATATCACTGTTCAACACTAAACACACTCGTACACATATGCATATCACTTGCATAAGAAGAATCCACGCACACACGTATACACGACACGAAATAAATTATATACTTTAAATAACATCCTTGTTATTCCTTCCGACGCTCGAAGATAACTGACAATTAATATGAAAAGTAGTTACGAATACATACGACAAGTACCGAACATACACGAAGGTCAATTACAAATCTAACAAAGAAATGACAACGTTCGATTATCGACAACGGTCGAGGAGTGACGGAGATAGACAAACGTAAACAAAAGATTGAATGCTGAACTAAGCCGGTAGTTAAGGATTGTTTTTCTATGTGTATTTCATATTTAACGAATTTCCTAGAAGTCACCGAGAGATTTAAACAGTACCGTTGTTGAGCTCGTTTGACTTGGACGTATACCTTCGACTATCTTTCTCTCAATACATTCAGTACGTATGGGATTGTTACTATATTTTTGTACAGCTGACTCTTTTGTATCGCTGACCTATTTTTCTTACCAGTGACCTACTTTTGAACAGCTCTTTTCTATTTCTAATGACTAAATTTTATTTTATTTCTGAATATTTAGATAATTAAGAAGTATATTTATAAATGATTTGTTTGTATTAAATCGATTATTTAAAAATTCTTCTATACGTACTAATTAGAATTAATACTTTTCTGAAACAAAAAGAAAATATAAATTTCGTATGAAAGTTCTTATATTTTTCGTGTGGTATCTGTAAAAATATAAAATTTATTTATTAAAATTGTGATGTTATTAGTTTCTATAGAAAAGGTAGATAGAAGGAGTCAAGGAGAATGGATTAAAAATATGATATTAAAATTACGAAATGAAAAGAAACTAATTACAATTACAATGTTTCTGGTAAACAGTCTTTCGCCGGATAAAAAGAAACTCATTGAAAAGAAACAATTAAAATAATTATCGATAAAACAGAGGAAAATATGAATAAAAAATGACAAAATTAAAACAGGGAGTGAACCCCAGTAGAATTAAAATATCAATGATGATTTAATTCAAATCTAAAAACATATAAAATAAAAAGATATTGAAATGATTTTATATTTTGAATTACGTTAGAAATAATGTAATGTTTAAACCAATGTATACGTATTAGAATATTCTTAAATATAAGAAGGGTGCATAAGAGTGGTAGACATATGTTAAATAATTGTTAAATTATCATGGAAAATGAATATTATAATTTAAATGTAATAAGTATAAGCTTTGTGTACCTTCCTCCTTGAAATCGACTGTTAGACTGGCTCGAAGTAAGCTATTAAAGTTTTTTTTTCGAAAGTTGTTTATATGATTATCGGAGGGGATTAATTTTATTCATTTCAAATTTTATTCTCGTTATACTAACACCACTTCTAAGAAATCCTATTCTATGCGCATGTGTG
>JACGTP010000833.1:0-17126 GCA_023678845.1 Mischocyttarus mexicanus
CGGTCCTCGAGGTACTGCGATCTAAAAATAAAAACAGAAAACAAGACTGAGGAAAATAAAATTAATGATCCGTTCTAAATAAATTAGCATAGCTGTAAAAATAAAAAAAAAGGATAGAGGGAGGGGAAAGATATAAAGATTAACTTAATAGAAAATTTATTCGCATTTCATTCGTCCTCTTTTCCTTTTTTTTGCTTTTCTCTTCTTTTCTAGCAAAGAGAATCACGAGGACATGTTTTTATTCCCGGAAATATCTTCTTCGAGATAATCTTACTCGTTCGTAATCGTGAGTGCAGTGTAAAGGCTAATGCACATTTGCTACACATATGCACATATGCACATATGCACATATGCACATATGCACTGCATATATATAAATTTACTAGATGGATATTACATGTTTTCGTATATATTATATGTATACATTACACGTTTATATACACACACACACATATAAGTATACAAGTAGTATATATACATATTAATGAATATATCGATTATGAATTAATATATTAATAATTATTCTAATATATAATACAATATAATAAATAAAATTATATATATTTTATATTATAATATAATACATATTAACTGTATTAGATTGTAAAGTACGAAATTGAGCAAATGTCAATTCAATTATGTGCATTTTTTTTGCACCATTTCATACTTGAAAAGCTAATATCTTTAATGATGATTTTAGATTAACCCATGACAGACTAGAATTAGAAATATTTACAATTTCGTTAAGTAATTACTGGAGTGAAAAGTTTGATGGTAAGTGGAGATTATTGAAGAAGGTTCCTGATGACTTTGGGTATAATATATTCTACTCTATCTTGATTTATTTCTCGATCAGATATAATATACATATATATATAGTTCAATAGTTAATATTGATATATATTTTCATGAAATTCGTGAAAAAGTAACTTTAACTTTTCAACAACAAGTAAGCTTAACTCTATCCTGATTTTATACTACTTGTCTGACCATATATAGGACGTTTACTTATACAATACAATAAATAAAATTATATATATTTTATATTATAATATAATATATATTAACTGTATTAGATTGTCAAGTACGAGCTTAACTCTATCCTGATTTTATACTACTTGTCTGACCATATATAGGGCGTTTACTTATACTACTTTTAGTAGTACAAGTAAACGGCCAAAATATGGTCAGACAAGTAGTATAAGTAAACGCCCTATATATGGTCAGACAAGTATAAGGTCATTTTCCAAAAATGACGTCATATTAACGTCATATTAACGTCATATTAACGTTTTGTGTTAACTGGGTATACATACATATAAATATATATATACATATTAATTAAATATTTAAATATACTATACCAAAATACTGTTTTACCGACGATATCTACGTAATATATTTTAATCATTAATATTTAAATAATAAAATTGGAATAAATATTAATATAAATAAATTTTTATTTATTTATTAAATTTTAGTTTATACCGATCACCGGTAATAAATAAGGTTTCTGTTTAATCGACCATT
Source organism: Mischocyttarus mexicanus (assembly GCA_023678845.1). Taxonomy (NCBI): domain Eukaryota; kingdom Metazoa; phylum Arthropoda; class Insecta; order Hymenoptera; family Vespidae; genus Mischocyttarus; species Mischocyttarus mexicanus. Next base: position 1,531 of record JACGTP010000833.1, read on the forward strand.
ATTAATAGATAGAATTCTATTGTACCAACATCACATCACGATATTAATACGATAAATGTTAAAAATTGTTATTATTATTTATTTAAAAAAAACAAACAAACAAATAACCTTTAATCCAGGTGTATGAGCAAAATAAGCTTCCGGACTTTGCGAATGATACAATCCTCCGTGCCCAACTGCACCGCAAGGTGCACGTATCGTTAATTTTCCGCAATCGAACATTCCACCACTTCTGTATCTGCATTTAGCTGCTTCATTTACTATCTAATAATAATAATAATTAAAATATAAAATTCTTTATATATAAATAATATTTTTAATAAGAGAAAAGATTAGAAGAAATAATTATTAAATAAATAACCTGATCAAATGCAGGAAATATATAATCGGCAAATTGAATTTCTGCAATGGCGGTTGCACCAACGTTCGCCAAACCAATACCAAAACCTGCGATACCTTGTTCGCATAAAGGTGTATTGAATACTCGATCGGAACCATAACGTTTTTGTAATCCTACGGTGCAACGAAAGACACCACCGAATGCAACATCCTCTCCAAAAATTACTGCATTTTTTAACAAAACGAAATATTATTTTTAAATAAAAAATACGAACCGTGTTAAAAATAATTTTGAAAATTATCAATACATTCAATATTTATCGTTCTTTCGTTGACTCTTATCGCGATTACGTTTATTATTTTTCTTTCTATTATTCATAAATTTATTTAAAATATATTTTTATATCTTAGATGACATTAGTTTTTTATTTATCAATGTCACCTATATATTTTTTTAAAATAATCTCATTCAAAATAAACGTGTACGTAAAGTATTCGTTAGTGTATAATCGAGATTGTATTAAATTAATTAGTTATTTTTTATTTAAATTAAAAAATGTTACATCAATATTCACCTGCGGATGGATCTTTTTCCAATGTAATATCCAAAGCTTGATTAATTGCTTGATACATATTTAATTTTTCAGTTTTACCTACGAACAGAATATTATTGTATTTGATATAGTGCGCATGCGCGTTCATTAATCACCCTAGTTGCAAAATTTAAATTTCGATTGGAATACAAACATTCGCGTAAATATATTACGTTTAGAAATAAATCTCTAAATAAAAAGACAAACGTAATATATATATATATAAGAATTAAACGTTTTTATTTTATTCTTATTATTATTCATCAACGTAATTCGCACGTTTGTTAAAAAAAAATGAAAAATAAAAAAGTATCTTTCACGAGTTATCATTTCAACGTGTTATCAATGTTGTTCAATAAATAAGGAATAAAAAATTATTCTTTTTACTAACGACACTTAACCTACAATTAACACACACACACACACACACACACATATGTATTATTATATATATATATATATATACACAAGTATATAATTTACTCACGCTCGGGTATGAGAGACCTTGAGTTAGGATAAAACTTGAAATGTACATTTCTAAAATGTTCCTTTCTTACAGTACGCAACTCTAATAATTTATTCGACGTTCTAACAATAAACTCGCGTATCATTTTAATCAAATAATTATTATTACAGATTTGTAGAATAAAATTTTTGTTAGTAAATTGAAGAAAATAAAATAGAACGAGATGAAAACGCTTAATGGGAGTAAGAATTATGACGATAACGATGTTCCTTATCTCTTCTAAGCGTCACTGTTTACAGATCACATTTATTTCAAGCTTTCGAAAGAATATTGTAAATAATAATACTCGAATACAAATACTATAAGACAAACGACAAAGATACGCTTTAAGATTATACTCGTTCGCGTGTAAGCGTTCGACTGATCTATACTAAGCGTTTGTTCATTTTGAATACATGAATTTTGTATCTCATTGGAATCCTACGAATGACAAGTCATTCGTTCATTCGTGATAAGCCGGATAGACGTCATCATTAAGTAAACATTACAAAATTTCAGTATTTTAAATTAAATGTTCTTTTTTATATTCATTCGTGCATTTAATTGAAAACTTTAAATAATTTTAAATAATATAATAAATATAATAATTTTAAATAATAATATATTTGCTTATACATATTTTCTTATCTACAATTTCCTATTTATAATTAAATTATAATATTACATATACAAATATTATATATATATATATATATACATATATATGTTACAGGTAATGTATTACTGCAAGCATTATATAAAATGATCAAGCAATTTGTAAAACATCTACTTATTATTCACAATGTCAAATTTATCTTGGAATTCTATACAATACCAGAAATATAATAATACATTACTCGTAATATATTAGATTGTAAATATAATATTATTTCTAAATAATACTGTATGTCTCGTGTATAAAATAATTGGTTTACTATAATTAATAAATTAACAAAGATTTTTATTTTATACACTTTTTTGTTTGAGCTATTAAGACGAAGATACTGCTTCTTCGTAAAATGCTAAAGCTGTTAATGCTTTTTGATGACCTTTATATTCGCGTACTACCTTTCCCGTTGAAACGCTCCACAATCTTGCAACTCCATCAGATGAAGCTAAATATTTAACAGAGATATTAAATTTGATTTTAACGAAATTATTGAATATCTCTTATAATTATTGAATATCTCTTTACCAGTGAATACGTATTGCGAATCCGCGCTGAAGGCTGCATCCCAAACCCAACGTTTAGCTTCGTGTTGAAGTACTTGTACCTCGGAGAAATCTGTGGTTCTCCACACCCTGGCAGTTTGATCAGCAGATGTGGTCACAAGTAAACTAAACATTAATAATTTGTAAATTTTTGTTTCTTCATCGTTAAATACTATCAGAAATAAGATTAAATTATTACTTACGTAGAATCAGGACTAAATTTACAACGAAGAGCATAACGTTTATGAGCTACAAGTTTATGACGAGGTATAGGTTTAGTTGGTTCCTCTCCTATACCACCTGAAAGTGTCCAGATGTAACAATGACCCTTATTATTTACTGCAGCCATATATGTACCATCTTGATTTATTGTTACATCTTGAATAGATGCTTCTGTTTCTGGTATCTGAAATAAGAAAATATGTTTACGTATAAAGATAGAAAATTATTCATTTATAATCATTGTTATACCAATTGTTATACCAATTGTTCATTATGATCCGAACGAAGATCCCACAAATGTATAACACCGCTCTGATCGCCAACAACTAATTCTGCTTGATTAGGATGCAAGCATACGCAATTTACTGGGGCTGAGACTTGAAATATTCTTTGGCATTTACCATTGAGAAATCTGAAACATAATCAAATATTCATTCTGAGTATTTATTAATGGATGCATATTCTTTTTAAATTATTTAACATACCTCAGATCCCATATTCTTGCAGAACAATCTTCTCCTCCAGTGTACATCCATTTCCCTTCTTCCTAAAAAGAATTAATAATCATAATTACAATATTATAACATTTAATCCTTCGTTTATGCTTCTTCATTAAGATTGTAATGTTTTGTAAAACCTGAAAGCCAAATCCGCTGATATTCTTTGAACCACCTTCATAAGTAACTATCGGATTAGGATCACTTGTTGCTAAATCGTACATTCGAATATGTTGATACCCTGCTGAGCTTATAAAATATTTATCTGGTGTAATGTCCAAAGCATTCACTTGCTAAAATTTATTAAAGAAAAATATTTGCATAATAATTATATAAATATATTTCATAATAGTATCTAATAAAATGAAATTTTGTTTCATAATAAATTGTAGAACAAAAAAAATATAAAAAAGATTACAAATTCTGTCTCGGTGAATGTACGTTCGCAATTTCCAGTATGTGGTTGCCATAATTTAATAGTATGATCATAACCTCCTGTTGCAAAAAGCACTTGTTGGTCACTAGTTTCATTATCCACAGTCATCTAAATATGACAAAATATAATTAATTATAAAATCAAATTATTTCTAAATACTTCCATTTTTATTTGTTTTTGTTTACCTTGACCAATTTATACTCAAAGTTAGATCGTTAAAAATCAACTGTTTTATACATAAATATACATTTGTTTATAATTAATCTTTTACGATTGAAAAATAAGTAAATTACATGAATTATATTAATAAATTTACTTTCTTAATATTTATATTTTTAATTATAAACTTTCATACTAAAGAATTGTATTAGAATTCTACTAAGAAAGCTAGGTTAGACTGAAAGTTGTACTTCTGGACTAAAAGCTATACTTCTCTCTGATTAGTTCATTTAATAATGGAATTTAATTGAATAAAAATCTTAAATTTCTTCATTTTCATTTGATATTTAAAAGGAAATTAAATTATAAATATAATTATAAATAAAGATTATAGTAATAAAAAGGATATATTATTATTTTGTAAATAATACGACACAGTAATATCGAGTCAACCAATGAACGTAAAGAATTTATTGGATTGTCCAATCAGATACAAGTAAATATATTTTCGTATTGAAGCATGTGGATGGTACAAATTTTTAAACAGTATGTTTAATGAATGATCAGTAGCGTACCAATGCATCTTGGCCGTGTCTAATAACACAGAAAATATAATAGTGAAAAGTTATTTGTAAGAAGTTCGAATTCGTTGAAATAGTTGTGATTGCTGGTACATTGAGAGAATCTTCTACGAAAATGCAAAAAGTTGGAAAGTTAAATTCGTCGATTGATATCATACCCTTGCAAGGATCTAGCGGTGATTATAAATCAAAAAGCATGGACAGTAAACACAAAGTCGAAAATTGCCACCGATATTTCAAAGATCAATTATTAATATCTCGCGTACAAACGGTAATGTTTATATTTCATTAATTCATAAGAGAGATAAAAACTGACTAAATTGATTTCTCCTTTTCTATTATTTTCTATTTCTTTCTTTTTTTTTTTGTTTATTCAATAAACCATTGGAAGAATTCGCAAACTGTGGAAATAGAACAAAATTTGAAATTATCGAACCAATATAACCTATGTTATTTATAATTACTCTTTTTTTTTTTTTTACCATACATTTATCATCACGATTATTATAATTGTAGATTATTAAAGTGATTTAATAATTAAAGTATATTTATTTGATATAAGATAATATTATAAAATACACGGTATGAAACGTGGGTGTAACATATTGTATTTGTTCCCATCTATTAGAGTAATGAAGAAAATCATACTTTCTGTACGCTTAGATATTTTCAATTTAATAAGTAAATCTAAATAATTTCTAATCACATACATATTGTATTAATAATACACACGGTGTAAATGAGAGAGTATTATTTTCTAAATATCTCATATTGTTGTATTTTATTATAGTATATGCATGAAAATGAAAACAAAGTATATATTGATGTGAATGAGATGGCTGATACTCTTCAAAGAAAGTATCGGGATTATCGTGGTAAAAAACGTAACGCATTCAGAGGTCTTGTACGTAAAGCATACGACGAACTTACAGAAATGTTTGCCAAAAAGAGTTCGCGTGATTGGTATTCTTATGAAGAGGATGAAGATGAAGATGAAGTTGATGTAGAGGAGGTAATAATATGAGTTATTTATATTTCCTTGTAGTTTCTTTTAAGGAAAATCAAATAAATTTTAGTCAGATCCTCAAACTACTATATTAGGAGATGTTTTATTGAAAATGTTCAAGAAATCTAAGGGCAAGCAGAATGGAAATTCCAGCGACAAAGAGCTTATAGATATTAGCAGCGATGACGATGTTGAGAAATCTGTGCAAAAGAAGTCTGAAGAGAAGGACAAAAATTCAGTGGTTGCAAATAAAAATTTACAAGAAAATGCTGATTTTCCTCCAGTCGTTCAAAAATCCAATGAATCTAAAGAAGAAAGACAACAAACGGTACAAATGGTAATACAACTTTATATAAATACATATTATTATGTTTTAATTGTTGTTCAATTCAATATTACATAATGTTAATATTACAGACAAAAGTAGAGACTCCTTCTACTTCTAAATCATCAACAGATATGTCAACTAGAAAAAGACAAAGAGATAAAGAAACTGACAGTGGACAATTGCCATTAACAAAAAGAGTGAAAACAATACCGATTACAGATCCAAAAGTAACATTTGCGGATGTTGGTGGCAATGATAAGATTTTGAAAACGGTATGCAAGTTATTGGCTCATATGAAACATCCAGAGATATTTAAACAACTAGGCATATCTCCGCTTAGAGGATTTTTACTTCATGGTCCACCTGGATGTGGAAAGACTTTGTTGGCTCATGCTATTGCTGGAGTAAGTTTAATATTTTATTTTTAATACGAAATTATTTTCTTAAATTGATATTTTCAATATACTTTCCATCACAAGTACTTAGAAATATACAAAATGATTCTTTATAAGATTACGTTTCTTCTTGTCTACTTATATTTTATAAATTTTGGATGTATCAGGAATTAGCAGTACCTTTATTAAAAGTAGCAGCACCAGAACTGGTAGCTGGAGTATCGGGTGAAAGTGAAGCACGTATTCGAGAATTATTTGATCAAGGAGTTGCTATCGCACCATGTGTACTTTTCCTTGATGAAATTGACGCTGTTGCACCTCACAGAGCTACTGCTCAAAGAGAAATGGAACGAAGAATTGTATCCCAATTGCTATCATGTTTAGATGGTATATATTATTTGATATTATTCTTATGAATGAAATATTTAATAAGGTATTAAGATCAGTGTATTTTATGTTTTTTTTTTCTTTTTTGGTAGAACTAAGCTCAAAAGAAAATGGAGATAGAGTCTTAGTTATAGGAGCAACAAATCGACCAGATTCTTTAGACCCTGCTTTAAGAAGAGCAGGACGTTTTGATCGTGAAGTTTGCCTTGGTATACCAGACAAAGATGCAAGAGCTAAAATATTGGCAGTACATACAGAAAAAGTAGCTCTAGCTTCTAACATTAATTTATCAACAATAGCTTCACTTACACCTGGTTATGTAGGAGCAGATCTCGTTGCTTTAATTAGAGAAGCTGCCTTAGCTGCTGTAGATAGGTAAACATCAACACCACACATCATTTTTTCTATTATAACAATCCTGTATAATAATATAATATATAATAATAATTTATTTTTTCTTAACAATAGAATTTTTGAAGATTTGAATGAGACAGTAATGGAAGTTGATGTTTCTAAATCTCCTGAATTTTCAAATGTTGTTACTTCTTTATTAGTCTGAGGATTGATTTCACTTATTTCAGGAGATTTAGAAACATCAACTTCCATTACTGTCTCATTCAAATCTTCAAAAATTCTATTGTTAAGAAAAAATAAATTATTATTATATATTATATTATTATACAGGATTGTTATAATAGAAAAAATGATGTGTGGTGTTGATGTTTCTAAATCTCCTGAAATAAGTGAAATCAATCCTCAGACTAATAAAGAAGTAACAACATTTGAAAATTCAGGAAATTTAAGTAATGAAATCGTGACTGTAGAAAATCCAACGTCTATTGAAGATACTGTATCATCTAACAGTAAAACACAGTCGGAAAATTCTAATACAGGATTAGAAATGGATGTTACACAAGAACCATCTACTAAATCACCAGAATTATCAAATTTACTTACATGGTTACAAAACGAACCACCTCTTTCGACTGAAAAATTATCGAAACTTTGTATCGAGGAAAGAGATTTTGAAGCTGCTTTACGTGTTATTCAACCTTCTGCAAAGAGAGAAGGATTTGTTACAGTACCCGATGTTACGTGGAACGATATTGGTTCATTACAAGATATCAGACAAGAATTACAAATGGCTATACTTGTAAAAAAAAATATATATATATATATTATATAATATAATATAAACATAATACAGATTATTAATCATTACCATTATTTCTTTGTAGGCACCTGTACGTCATGCTGAACAATTCGAAGCGTTGGGTTTGAATTCTGCCACAGGTGTATTATTATGTGGTCCACCAGGTTGCGGTAAAACATTATTAGCCAAAGCTATTGCTAACGAAGCTGGTATTAATTTTATTTCTGTAAAGGGACCTGAACTTTTGAATATGGTAATCTATTTAAAATTTCTTTCTTGTTTATAATTGTATTTGTAATACACTAAATAATAAATATATTTCATCTCATCTATCAATAGTATGTTGGTGAAAGTGAAAAAGCAGTACGCCAATGTTTTATGAGAGCAAGAAATTCTGCCCCATGTGTTATATTTTTCGATGAATTAGATGCATTGTGTCCTAAGAGAACAGAAGGTGACAATTCAGCCACATCAAGAGTCGTTAATCAGATGCTTACAGAAATGGACGGGGTTGAAAGTAGACAAGGTGTATTCTTAATGGCTGCTAGTAATCGTCCAGATATTATTGATCCAGCTGTATTAAGACCTGGAAGATTGGATAAAATTTTATATGTAGGTTTACCAACAGCAGCAGATCGTGTTGATATTATAAGAGCATTGACTAAGGTAAACAGTGATACTGAATTGGTATAAGTATATAATATTTTACTCGTTAAATTGTTGTTTACATATCTTTTCTCATATAGAATGGTACAAAACCAAAATTAGCTGCAGATATAAACTTGGGAGAGATTGGATATAATGAAAAGTGTGATGGCTTCACCGGAGCTGATTTAGCATCGCTGATTAGAGAAGCAGGACTAGAAGCATTGCGAGAATTAATGACAGGATTTCATGGACAGTCGGAGATCTGTATGCGCCATATTTCAACTGCGTTTGATAAAGTTCGACCATCGGTTCATGAAAAAGTAAGTAATTGTATTTTAAAGATATATAATCATATAATATAATTTAGAGAATAAATTGTTTATTAATATTTCTATATAATACATATACGCATATAATCATAATAAAATATTTCTTATAAAAATTATTTAAAATGTTTTCAAGGATATTAAAAACTATGAAAAATTAAAGAAGCTTTATTCAGTTAAAAAATATTCTGAAGTAACACCTATGGATAATGCACCGTTAGAAACACCTATAGTGGACGTAGTTATGGAAGCAATGGAACCAATGGAAACATGAGCAAATTTATTAAATATTTTGTGGCACTTCTCTTCCATTATCAAAGTCCTATCAAAATTTCTAAGAACATTAGAAATAATTAATTGTGTAAAATATTTTTACGTTAGATATTTTATGCATTAGAATTTTTAAGTTTCAACGTTTACAAATTATGTAGATATATTCCTTTTTTATTCCGATGTTAATATTACATAGTAAAAAGAATCATTTAATAAGAGACGAGACAAGATAAGATAATAAAACGATGATGTTCGGATACCTTATTTGAAGGAACATTATCTTGTATAACAGTTTTTATAAAACATAAATAAATTTTATGTTACTTACAAATGAATGGTATACTTTAAATGCACTAATATTACATGCATAGTTTAATTACATTAATTGATAATATTTTATATATAATAACTGTTGACTTTACAAATTATTTTCATCGTTTAAATTGCTTTTTTGATAAAATTGATTTTTTTTTTTTATTATTATTAAAATAACGAAATAGTTTTAAATACTCACAAATAGTGGAAAAGATTGATTTATTTTTATCAACGGAATGTGTCTTATATAATTAGATATACGATAATAATATTTTTATTTTGTGGATTAAAATTTTCTTTTTCTTTCTTCTGTACTCTTTTCAATGTAATCACACAATTTAATTTCATTATTCTAATATTTGACGACATATCTGGCAAATAGATTATTGATAACACATCGAAATTTTTATTTTGTAACGAATATATATATATATAAAAAATTTCGATAATAGTTAATAATAATAATAATAATAATGATAAATTATATTAATAATTTTTGTGAAATTAAACAATTGACAAATATTTCACTATATATATATAGTCTAAATAATAGTCCAATAAAATGAAATAATACAATTGACCTGTTTTATTTTGTTAAGTTATAAAATTCGATTATACAAAATCAATCACCTATACAATGAATCTATTCGTAAAGTTAAGAAATACCAACTGTCATTTACTAAATTATTAAAAAAATAGTATGACAGTCTTAGAAATAAAATTAATATAATTATTACTACGCATAGGGTTCTGTTGTGCGATTTTTTACAATCCAAGGATGAGTTAAAACATCTTCTAATGGCAGTCTTTTGTCTGGATTAACGACTAGTAACTATAAAATAAAAATAGTTAAACCAATAATTGGAAAATATAATGAAATAAATATTTGTTACCTTTGAAATTAAGTCTTTTGCGCCTTCGCTGACAAAATCAGGAAACTTATATTGAGCTTTTCTAATTTTCATATATGTTTCTTCATAGTTTGGGGCAAAGAATGGTGGTGTACCGACTAAACATTCGTAACACAGGACTCCTACGCTCCATAAATCTACTGTATGATTATAAGTCTTTCCAATTACCATTTCTGGTGGTAAATAATCAAGAGTACCACATAACGTTTCTCGTCTTGAAGAAGGTGCATGAACGGACCAACCAAAATCAGCCATTTTTAATTCACCTTTCATACCAAGCAATAAATTTTCTGGTTTTATATCACGGTGTATTACTTTTTTACTGTGACAATATTTCAAAGCATCGGCTAATTGCGACATGTACGTGGCAGTCCTGTAAATATTTTTATTATATATATATTTTTTTTTGTAATATGCTTGTAAGTATATTACAAAAAAAAATAATAATAAAAAAGAGAAGCAAGTTTGCTTACTTAGCATCGTCAAAACGTTTGTCAGGCTGCGCATGTAATTCTTTATACAATTCACCCTTTGGAGCATACTCCAATATTAAATATACTCTTTTCTCATCATGAAAGTAACCATACATACGCAAGATATTCGGATGTCTATAAAAATAAAATATAAATAATAATTATATTACATATGTTCTTTTTATTATAGAATAACTATGTGAATTATATTCGTAAAAGAATTATTTAAAATATTAAAAACCTTAGGTGGGTTTGTATTTCAATTTCCCTTTGGACTTGATACAACATAACTTGATCTTCAATGCCTTGTTTTTGTATTTGGGCTTTAAATAATACTTTCATTGCTATAATAAATTTAGATTTTTTTTCTCTAGCAAGATATACATTTCCAAATTTTCCTTTACCAAGAGGACGACCTATGTCGAAATCCGTAAGGACCCATTTCTTTTTACTACTTTTATTATTAGTCTCATTCTGTTCAGTACTATCCACAGTCACAACATCCTTTTTGTCATTACTATTACTAGAAGCATTATCACAGTTATCTTGAACTTTTACTTCGGTTGATTCAGACGCAGAAGACGGTTCCTTAGACAATTGTTTGAAAATATGGTTTTGATTATTTTTAGTTGTACAATTGGTTGAATTAGTCTTACCATTTTGTACAACTTTATTATCAGTTATTATATTCTCTTGATTGTTCTTTAACACTGAGTTTGCAGTGTTTACAATTCTCAATCGTTTAAAGTTATTAACTTGTTTGTCGTCTAATTGATTAGTAGTCGAATTAGTTTGAATATTATTTTCTTTCCCTTTCAGCATCCTCAGAAAACTAGTACTTAATTAAAATAATATATTATATTTCTTTTTCACTCTCTTTCTCTCTCTCTTTTCTCAAAATAAAAAGAATAGTCTGGAAAAAATGTATTACCCAAACAATTATCGTAAAAAATTAAAAACTAGAAATATACACATGTATATGCTAATACAAAAATCTAACTTAAACCTTAAATATTGTAATTAGTATGATAAAATTAATTAATACTTACGGAATTAATATGAAATTTGTACGAAATATACATACACACATAAAATAAAATTTAACTAACGACAAGGTCAATCTTAATTCTTCTTAGTAAAACAATATCACTTCCAATAAGTTAATTAAAATGTCTAAATGGAACCAAACGATAATTAGCACTAAATATATTTAATCAATTGTTTTTATCTATTCACGATATATTCGCAAATTATCTACCACGTCCAATCTTTCTTAGCATAGAAATACTTCTGTTAACGTTTTAAATTTTTCAAATAAATTCAAAGTAACGTATTTTTAGTCCTCTCTTTTGATTGGCTCGCGGTAACTACGAGCATTGCATACCTATATACTATCAACATAAAGGGAAAGGCAAGTTCACAATACGAGTGAAACTTTCTTGAAAATTAAACCTTTAGTGAGAAAACAATGATTTATTACAAACTATAAACGTGAAAAAAAAGACTTGATATTTATCATCTCATATAAATATTTCAAAATATTCACAATTTTTAATGAGATAGAGAAACTCATTCGTAAAAGAATTAATCAATTCGTTTTGAATTTGACGCCAAATATATTGAGATGACTGTTGTAATAATTGGACCAATCAAGAGCAGGATACCAGATAAAGAAGTGGTAAGATGGTGGCGGGTTAATCGACGAATCAGAAAGCAGGATAAGTTATTCTCCCAAAATGACTATGCTTAAGTATGGTTCGCGAAGGGTAGGAAGTGAGGGGAAGAAGATTGGGTCAGTTGTGGAGAAATGAGAAGGGGTGGGAGCATTGGTTGGCGGCGAATAGGTGGGAGGATGGTCGGAGGGGTTGCAAGAGAGAGGGGCCAGTACCCGGTCTAAGTTTCATTCATGATCGTCGGGCACGAAGCAAGCCATAATATATCTGTAAGTTGTATTGTAAACGGGGTAGACCGCGTTAGTGCTGCCGATGTGCGTGCGCCTAGCAGTTGTACACGTGATTATTACTCCTTTTGTGCTACGTGTTTTTGTTTCGTGTTATACGTGCATTACAACACTTTGGTTTAACCTTTATACCTGCCTCGTGCTATTCGCCACGATAAAACGGGTATGTAGAGAAGGAGAAGAATGAATGAATGAATGAAAGAAACGAAGAAACGAAGAAAGAAAGAAAGAAAGACAAAATGAATCATTGTCGTTTCAATGTTTTAAAATGACGGATCGAATATATTTAAATTTCGAAATCATTTCATCAATTGTAGTATATTTAAATTTTCTTTCTTCTTTAAATTTTTAGATGGAATTAATACTGATTAAGAGTTATTAAGAATATATATACGTTTATAATCGTTTCTTTCTCTAAGCGTTCGGCTTGCATCGCGTTTTCTTACGAAACGACTAAGAACCCTATGATAAAACTCGCCTAACGCCTACGTATCTAACTTCTCTTTCTATCTCTCTTCTCTTTCTCTCTCTTTCTCTCTCTTCTCTCTCTTCTCTTCTCTTCTCTTGTCTTCTCTTTCTTTCTTTCTTTTTTTTTTATATGTATTTGTTTTGACAGAGGAGTTCTTCTCCGTTGGCTAGCATCCTATGAGATAGAAATGAAATACACATACTATATATATACATGTATGCATACACAAAAGCATACTTAAAATACATAGCCGGTCAAGTTCTCTCAACATATATACATAGATTCTATTCTTTAAGTACTACACATATTCATATACATATATATATTCGTTTAACGAATATCTACGATAATAGATTATTTCGATCGAGATGATTCGTTTTATCGAATAAAAGATCGATGATGATTGGTCAAAATTGGTATACGTTGTTATATGCTTTCCATTCGCATGATCTTTCTTTATTTTGTAAAATTCCGTTCATGTATTTAAAAAACAGAAGAAAAAAAGTACAGTTAAATATATGAAGATCGATTTGACGTACAATAAAAAATTTACACGCGCAACTGTAACACATATACATACACACATACACACACATACGCGCGTTATATTTAAATTCATTGAATGGAAGAATATTTTTTTTATTTTGAGGTGGTATCGACATGTAAGGATCAACGTGTGATAAGATAACGCTGAGTTAAGAAAACGATTCCTGTTACGAGTGCACTTACACACATACACGCGCGTATGCATGCATTTATACACACATACGAACACACACACGTACACGGTGTGTAAGTACGGGAGCGATGTGCACATCTCTTATGATGATAGGTTGACACTCTGTGACACGTGTGTCATGTATGTATATATATATATATATATGTGTGTGTGTGTGTGTGTGTGTTGTGTATCTGTTATGTCGGTAGTAGCAATAAAATGCATAATAAAATAATAAATGAATAGATGATAAGCGATGAGTCTCTCCCACCGGTTATCACATCGTGTTAGTTCTCTCGTACCGTTCTAGACTGGTGGTGGCATCATTGGCTCGGCACCATTAGCTGCAACACTAACACCGTTGTCGCATCATCGTCTCTCCTCTCTCTTTCTTTCTTTTATATACATATTCTTATTTTACGATCCCATTTCTCCATACAGATGCCATACATATGCGTTACATATGTGACCAATCGAAAATCACGCTCTTATTATTATTATTATTATTATTATTATTATTGTTATTATTATTATTATTGTAATTATATATTTTTATATTTGTATTTTACATTATGAAATTATTCTTTTCTCCCTTTTCTCCATTATTTTCTTTCTTCTATTTAATATCTTTTACCTGTTACGTCGGCCATCTTGTTTTTTTTTTTAAAGGTAAATTTACTGGAATTTGGGTTAAAATGATTTCCTTTCTTCGTTACAGGATATGTAACTAATAATATTAATTTTATTTTGTATTATGTGTATATGTTATAAAGAACTTTTTTTTTTTACATTTATTAAACTTAATCTATATGTCGTGTGACCCATAATTATTATTATTATTATTATTATTATTATTATTATTCATACAAAAATTTATGATTCGTGTTTTTAATGCGTTGCGCGTATTTTACTTGACTCACATAGTTAATTACGTAATTCTCGATTGAACCCAAAATGGTTGGCTGGCATACCGTTGGTAATTATTGCCAAGTGATGCCAAAGAAAAAAAAGGAATTTCTTTTTTGTTTTAAATAAAACCGTTCAAGGTGCCAAGAAAAATTTCACTTTTCGTTTTTAGTTGAATATATAAAAAAAATATACATGTTACACGAAACTGAGAGATTATTTATTTTGAAGAAAGTATTGGGCTTGTCAAGTATGAAATGGAGCAAAAAATACATATAATTGAATGGAGAATTTGCTCCGTTTTATACTTGTCAATCTAATATATATATATTTATAAAATACAACGGGTAAAATGATCGCTTTATCGTACGTAATGATGATGATGATGACGATGATTGCTCGCGTTGAATATTAACCATGATAAAAATCTTTCAATGAGATATAAATTTAAATTTATCGATACGAAATTTTGTTTATCGTATCTCCCTTCGTAGATTTATTCGAGATATAATATTGGAAATACGTGGGGGATCTCAGGATTAATAATGTTTATTATCATGTAAATATATCAGCGATTAATGAACGCGTGTAAAGTTGTTCGAATAATATTTCAAGATATTTACTCACACATAAATATATAATATAATATAATATATATATAATGTAATATATACTATATATATATATGTATACTATATATATATATATGTATACTATATATATATATATATGTATACTATATATATAATATAATATATATATAATATAATATATATATAATATA
>JACGTP010000834.1:0-17104 GCA_023678845.1 Mischocyttarus mexicanus
ATATATGTATGTATATAAATATGCAGAAACGCAGTCGTCAAAGTTCTTCTATTTCCGTTTTAGTCTCTCGTTTACGTCATCATGCACATGTCTATTTCAGGGTTCGATAAATTTCTATAACCCCCTATATTAGATAAATCATGTGAATATTGTTTTTATGATAGATTTAATATTTATTCCATATTTTAAACTTATTTATTTATCGAGTCACGATAAAATTCAAAAACAAAAAGTTATTTAAAAATAAAATCACTGATAAAAGTGCTAGCTTTTATTAATGACTCGTTTAAATTGAATGTTATCAAAATGTTTCTCTCATCAAGTTATCGATTTTGAATGCAATACGTGTTTATGTTAATCAAATAAATAAATATTAATAATAAAATAGGTAATATAATAAAAATAAAACCATCTATTTTGATTGAATATTTAAACATCGACACTTATTCTAAGATTGATGAGTATATTCGTCATTGTACGATTTCCACGACACATATTGGTGCGAGTTTTCTTAAAATAAGATGTCAGAGTTAACTGATAATTATTACTATTATATATCATCGACTTATCGTCACGTAGTATTAATAATGAAATTTCATTTATGACACTGTCAGAGTTTGATTAACACCTATCTGACAGAAATTCGAATTACGATGACGTAGAGTAACGTTAAATTCAGTCAATGAAAGATACAAGTCGAAAATTTGATGAGCAATTCTACGTTTGTTGATTTGAAACTCTGATCAATGATACACGCGTTAATTACCAGCAAGCAAAAGCTCATTTTCGCCGGATTGACCGGTCAGTGCCGTGACAGGATTACGTATCTACGTTGGTACATACGAGCTAAAGCGCAAGGATCAAATCCAGCTAATATCGCGTATGAATTATGAATCTGTATCGTGCTTAACACTGAAGGAGAACTCGGGTAAGGGTAGTTACACGATAGCTTGTAACAACGTCCGGTCTAATACGGATCGATCTAACGTCTGGACCTTCTATCAGCCTGGTTACGAATACATAAATTCTAACTCGGATAGGAGTATAAATTAATTCCTAAGGATGAGACTCCCTATTCACATCTTAAATGAAATGATCTAATAGAATCATCGGTGTACGTTAATCATTCACCTCTACACTAAATCCCAATCCTACATGTATTATCATATATTTTACATATGTATTATTTTAATCATATTTTTCTATAAGAAAATTTTCATTTAATTATAACTATTACGAATGATAGATCCTCATAGATCCTTTGCGCATTTGCACATATGCACTTACTTAAGCTATCAGATGTTACACACCTAAGGTGTTAAGGCACACTTCACGATATACTGTCTGCTTATACCTACGCTTATGTACATCGAAAGCTACTCGATGCCAAGTACGTGCTTGACCAAACATTGACTTGATCAAGTGTTTATTGGTATACCCAACTACCATAATATGGTCAATATGAAAAAGTATAACCTTTAACTATCTTTTTCTACGATTTTTTTTCTAAGATTCTATCATATTTATGTGTGAGTAAACCTAAATTCATTTAAATAAAATTACTCTTTACATTATTTCATTCTCACAGCTTTGATTTTACTTTTATGTTCTATAAGTCGATCCTTTATCTGAATATCTAATATAAAAGATAATGAATTATCTCTCTGCATATCATTTTAATACATATATAATATATTAAACTAATATTACAGGCTTTTTGACTAAAATAATGTCGGATAGGGAAAAATTATTAATTTCATTTTTTTTTCTTTCTCTTTCTCTTTCTCTCTTGTATCGAACCATAATACTTTCCCGTTTGATTAATGTCTACATCGATAAAAAAAAAAAAGAAAGTACATAGTAGAGATAAAAAAAACAAAAAAAGACAAAATTCACTTTTAAAGTAGAGAATTTTGGTCTCTCGTTCGTTCGAGTATCGATAATCGAGCATTTTCTCTATCCAATACAGAAAATGATTTGATTTCTGTTATCTGAAATGTACCCTCCGGATATATTTTAATATAAAAAAAAATAAAATAAAATAAGATAAAGAAGAAGAAGAAAGGAAGAAAAATTATCGAATGAATATAAAATCAGCTGGTAGATAAATATGTAAAAAAAAAAAGAAATCCAGGAAAACGAGAGAAATAGAGAAATATACCTAAAACTCCTAACACGTGATCGAGGAATTTCTCTGTCCTAAAATAATCAATACCTTTCCATAAATCATAAATACACACAGATACAGTCCCTTAATCTTCTACAATAAAGAAGCGATACCGCGCTATCGCTCGACGCGGTGTATGATCGATTAGCATCTATGACTATTTACTGATAGACCCAAAGATATACGGAATAGGATTTCTTTCCAACTCCTTACGTTGCGTTGGTGACGCAACAGTTAATGTTCTTAAAATTTTTTAAACGTAAAACTTATTATACATTTTCGTAAAGATAGAAACAGAAAAATTTCAACGATCTTCCAAACGTTGTAAATTACAAAAGGATACGTCACTCATCCCCGTTTTACTCTATTCACCATCTTCCTACCTTTCCTTTCT
Organism: Mischocyttarus mexicanus; assembly: GCA_023678845.1. Classification (NCBI taxonomy): domain Eukaryota; kingdom Metazoa; phylum Arthropoda; class Insecta; order Hymenoptera; family Vespidae; genus Mischocyttarus; species Mischocyttarus mexicanus. The sequence continues at coordinate 2,562 of JACGTP010000834.1, forward strand.
TTCTTTTATTCTCCCCCTTTTTACTCCTCTCATTCCTTCTTTCTTCTTCCTTTCTCCTCGTTCCTCCCTCATTGCGATTTTTCTGACTTACCTACATTAATCTTCCCTTCTACCGCGAACGGTGTGAGAGAAAATAAGATTGATGAGCAACTCACTTTAATTAATGCGAAGCCTTCACTGTTGAAAAAGTACATCAAGCACTTAAACGGAAGCTCAATTATTGTGAAGGCTAATTCAATTTTAAAATGGTCATACTTGGATATTCCTGACTTTTACTAGGTATAAGTTAGATCTATATCTGTGAACGCGTAGTAGGTACCATCATGTGATAATAAGATTTTCATCTGTTTAATAATGAAAGTAATTCCATTAAAGGTCTTCAGCAATTTACCTCGGGTAATGTATTTTTGATATCCATTACTTTTACATACCTCTTCTTATTCTTCTTCTTCATCATCATCATCATCATCTCTCTTCCTCTCTTTCTCTCTCTCACTCTCTCTTTTGCTATTGTTTTCAAAGTAATACCTATTGGATAATTTAGTACGAGTACAAGATTCTATCAAAACACAAGTACGTTTTTCAAAGTAGTCCATACAATCTGTGCATCGTTGTAACTTCCAAAATATGCAGGAAGAAAATTGTAAATACAAAAGTTACGAATAGAATAATATATTTTTTAATCCAAAATATGATCGAGTATGAAACTCTGTGACAAAGTATTGACCTTTATTAGCCCTAAATCTAATAACTAACGAGTCGTTTTATTTTATTACTTGACAATTTTACATCTATCAAAAAAATTAATGTGTAATATAATCAAACATATATATAAAATAATTAATGTGTTTGTATTATTTAATCCAATTCTAATTCTTTCTCTTTTTTCAAAACGTTAAACCAATATTCAAGAATTATACTTCACAGTGTGGTTTTTATTTAACAAATAAGATTTAACATGAAAATATAATCGATGTTAATATTTCAGAAATATAGAAACTATTTGAAAAGAATAAAATACTCAAGTGATAGTTAATTATCTCGTTAGATGAAAATTTCATCTCGTGATATTATGTAGACGAACAAATAATTAATTTCTATAATAAAGGAAGAATCGTAAGGGAAAGTTTTGTGTTAAAAAGAAATTTTTGTTCAGTAGTACTCCTTAGTTAAATTAGATTCGTAGATTTGTTCGTCAGAAAGTAAAGAGATTATTATGTCGATAGTTAATTATAGTTATTAACAATTAATCATAGTTAATTATAATTATTACGAGTTTCTGGTAGGAGCACAATGATAAGTGCTACGTGAATATGTCGGATAAAATGAAAACTCGATAAGCAAGGCAAGCGATAGCAGGGATAAAGTTACTAGCATAGTTTAATTAGGTACGTTAACATCCAAAAAGATAAAAAGTATCTACAAAGTGATATCGCCAAGTTTTTATTAAAGCACTGTAAAAAATAAAAAATGAGAGAAACTTTTGCTTCTTCTTCTTCTTCTTCTTTTTTTTTTATTATTTCTTTTTCTTTTTAGATGACTCCAGATAAAAAAGCTATTCTATTTTAAATGAAAAAGTACAACTCGACTATGGGTTGTTAATTATTTCATAACTTTCGAAACAAAATATTGTCAATTAATATAATCTCAAAGTAGCATGTTTTAGTTTTTAATCGTAAAAAGATGTTAAACACGCGAAATGAACATATTAACCCTTATGTCAATACCCGGGTACCCGGGTACCCTTTTGCATGTTCGCTCGTTTGTCTTTTTTTTTATCATTTTGTTATTTTCATAATAAATTATGTAGCTTGCAAGACTGGCGACATCCAAAATATTAAAAAAAAATATAAAAGGCTATCGGTTAGTCCAGTGCGTCTGTGGGTTGTGTAACGACCCAACATCTGATCCATTGTTAAGTAGTTTTTTTTTTCTTTAACGATATAAAAAAAATGAATTGAAATTTTTAAACGATCACCAAAATTTTGAACGTAGGAAAAAAACAAAAATATGTTTGACTGTAAGATAATATCTTTATTATACTATGAGAAATTTGATTTCTTTATGGTGTATAAATATACCAACGAAAATATCTTGTAGATTCATCTCGAACAAAAGTTGTATAGAATATACACAACGCCTCGTTTCAATGATATATCGTAACAACGTATTCGTTGCACCATTCAAAAGGCGATATGATTTATTCCGAAATCCGTTCTATACTATTTCCTATACGTATATCTTTCCATTTTCATGTTTTTCCTATCAAATATATCCTAAGTTAGAAAAAAAATTTATTATATCTTTACNTCCCATTCCCACCTTTCTTCTCCCAGATTTGTTTCATCGGAATATTTCCAAACGTTAATATTTGTTGTTGGATCTTTTCCTGTTTTCTTATAATTTATTTACTTATTTATACTTTCTTTTTTCTACCAAAACTTTTACTTTTGAGATAATATCTTTCATAGTCGTTTTTTATTTATTTTGTATTATTTACAATCTGTTGAATTAAGGAAAATTTATTACTGTTACACGGTTTGATATTTGCCGAAATTAAAGAGAAAGAAATAGAAAAGATGAACAAGTAAAAAAATAGGAAAGAAACCTGCATAGTTTAAATTCTCTCGTACGATCATAAATTCTGGTTTTCCGTCGGAGAGAAGTTAAGAGGATTTGTATTTCATGTTTGTTAGTTTGTAAAGGATAGACTTAATAAGACAGTTTCGTAAGTACCTGTAAACGAACTCGTTAGATCAGAAGGGGGGAAGAGAAAAAATAAATGAAAGAGTTTTCAGTAATTTTCTACTATTCCATAATTTTCATACTCCCTTTTTTTTGTTTTATATTTCGTTCACTAACATGGGAAAATTTAAATAAAGATAATATTTAATACTAATGTTGTGTTAATTAAGACGAGTAAGAGGAAGGAAATCAAAAAAAAAAAGAAAGAAAAAAAACTGTTACATTTTACGATGTAAAACAGAATATCGTATTTGAGTACACTTTGCCGATGTGATTTTTGATCCGACTATTTGACACCATCCGGTTGTTAAAAAATAAGAAAGATAATCTATCTTCGTCTCTAGTATCAATCGATATAAACGTGTATCAAATATAGAAAGGGATTTTTAGAATAGACGAACGAACCATAGAGATAAAGAAGAGAGAAAGAGGAATGCATTAAAAAAAAAAATATATACAAAAAAAAGAAACGATAGTATAAAAGACAAAGTTGACGTTACGCGATATCAAACACTGTGTTTTGTAAAAACCAAACAAAAAATTTCCTTTGTAGTTTACCATTGCGTACGATATATGCGTTTTTACAACGAAACTTTATTGTACATTCCTGTAACTCTTCTTTTTTTATTTTTCTATTTGGTTAAATTCGTAACGGACAGAAAATAGATAAGGGTCGTCCTAGGTAGAGAAACAAAAGAACGAAAGAGAGAGAACCAGAGTGAGAAAGAGAGAGTGAGAGAGAGGGGTTGAAAAGTAAAAAGGGACGAGGTTGAGAGTAAGAAAGTAGTGGGTGGATGGCAATGGGGAAAAGGGGAAAGGGGAAAAGGGGAATAGGGGGGGAGGGTTCAATGCTAAGGCATCCGCGGCACTTATCCAACTTTTCAAGGATACCGAACATTCGGTAATTGCGAAAGTTTTACGCCTTAAATTCTCTCGTTGCTTTGCAGCTCTTCTACATACCCCCCAACAACCACCCACTCTCTCTCTCTCTCTTACTATCGTCGTCATAGTCATCACGGGTTTCCACGAACGCGCAAGTAATAGGGATAAGCTAAATTCCTTACGATAAGAATGCCAGACACGGTACGAATTAAGTTTTATATATATTTATATATACATAAATCATTAAATGAAGTTTATATACATAGATTTTGTAATATTTTAATATACTATATATATATATAGAGAGAGAGAGAGAGAAAGAGAGAAGAGAGAGTGAATTAAAGTGTTTCGTGTTCTGGATTATAACATTTTTATGATTTTTATTTTTCCCTCTATACGACGATTACATATTTTCTTTCTTTTTTTTTCCTCTTTTTTTCCTTTTTACATTTTTTTGTCGAAATCTTTATCATAAATTCATTTCAATAGAATTCATAATGTGTTACAGCTACGTAGTGTGAAATTATTAACACTCAGTACGAAGCTTTTAACTCGATTTTATCGAACGTCCCTTTTGTTCATGAATTATTGTACTCTTCTCTCTTCTCACAAGCTCTGTTTCCCTTCCCCTTTCCCCACTCTTATATTCCATAGTATTCTCTCCCAAACCATAGACCACTATATCACCACCATCACATACCACACTGTTAGGATGTACGCGTTACGACCGATTGAATTGATTTCGATCTCGTTGCGAGATTGAAGCGATAACCGGTGACAGGTGTAGGCGTTGAATCGAGACTACAATGGGACGTATTTATGGATAAATTATATATAGGGAATATTTTATATTTATATGTATATTTTCATATACGTACCATAGACACGCAATAATGTGTACCTAGAAAACCACGACGATATCGTGAACCGTCGTAGTTCGCGTACCTTTTGTCCGAATCACGAGAACGATTTTACTCTACCCCCAAATAATAACGATAGTAATCATCATCATCATCATCATCATCATATGTGAGATATTTTATTATGTACGATTATTCAAGCAAGCGCACGTACGTTTAATACGTACAACGATCGAAATGAATTCTCGTTTTGTTTTAACGATAATTACATATGTATGAGAATATACGTAAATACGTATGTATATATATGTATAGATGCATCATGTTTAGATATATATATAATACATTGTATTTACGTATACATCAAAAGTTAAATTCAAAACAAAAAGAAGAAAATTGTTGGAAAATTTGAAATACCCAAAGCAATTGGAGAAATCATTATTTACTTTGTATTAGGAATTTTATCGAATTTAATTACACATTTCACACACACACGCCCACACGCATACATTCGAAAATATGATAGTATACTTATCGGCAAATTCGTGGAAAATTTCATCCATAAAAATACAACAATTCATGGTTAAATGATACTCCTCTCAATCGATAGGATTTAACCCCCGTACCATTTAATTAGGAAAATTGATACTATGTAGAATTTGTATCAAAAAAAATATAAAATAAAATGTAAAAAGAAATTACAAAGGCTATTTGAATAGCTATAAATCGAGGAAATAATGTTCGGTTAGAGAGATAGAAATAGTAATTAATCAAAAAGGTTTTGAATTGTGATCAATCTTCTAAAAGCGTTAAATACTGTTTGATAAATTCGTGTTATTTGGCTTTTACATTTTTTCTTTTTATTATTTCTCTTAAACCGGTAAATCATAAATAAACTTTATTAATAATAGTAATTACGTGTTTATAATTTTACCGTAATTTATGATAGTAGAGTCTATATTCTATAATAATTATCATGCTCCTCTGTTTGAGGATATTCAAATGTTCTATTCAATTATATTACACCAATACCGAATGTAGGAGAAATCAGAGATTTCTATCTGTTCGGAAGTTAACGTGTACTTGTTTGCATCAAAACCCTTCTTCGAATAATATCCGATATACCTAACTTATAACTTCTCTCTCGATTTACTATTGCATTGAAAATAACTTTATAATATTTCAAGAAAAATATTAGATATGTTATACAATATATTAGTTGTTTGTATTAATTCGTAGAATTTTTTTGAGATACAAATAACGATTTATTTTTAATATAAATCAAAAATAAATACTTGTTACTACTATATTTAAAGTATATATATATATATATATATATTTATATACAAATTCTAATCTATTATATTTGCATATACCCTAAAATTTGTTAAATATTTATCCACACAAGAAAAGAACACTTTGACCAATCTCTCGTGTCGTTCGATAGTTATTTTATTACACTGTATATATAAGTTTATACATATATTTACAGAGAGAGAATATACTTTTTATATAAAAGAGAAAATTCCATCAAAGTATGCATGCACTATATCCTATCGAATGAGTATATGTGTGTGTTCGTATGCGTCGATCGATCGATAAAATTTCATCTACAATATGTTTAGTGTAAAACAGTACTTTACAATATATTCCAGCCTGGGGATAGGGAAAAGTAGGTGGATGAGGAGGAGGAAGAGGGGCAGAAGGGGTTGAATGTTTCTCGTTTATGTTCAATTTTACTTTAGATGCACGTAATTGCGTATTAACAAGATTGATTTTGGCCCGGGATTAACATCGTAACGAATAAACCGTTAAATTTTCTAATCACTAAGAAGCATTAAGAGAGAACATTCTTCCAAAGACTTTTGAAAATCCTTAAATCCTCTTACTAACTTACACCAGGATCGATAATTACCCTTGGATCAGAGTTTAACTTTGAAATCGATGAAACGTTTCTACGTATGAACCTAAATTCGCTAGCTTTTTTTTTTCTTCTTCTTCTTTTCTTCGAGACTGTAAAGAAACATCTGATTCGATGGAACCCTTCCACCCACTCACCCACCGAGGTTAGCTTTACGAGATACATTTTTAGTTATCTGAAAAGTCTGTCTTGCAACTTGCATTTGCTATCAAGGAATCTTACATCAAGCTAGTAAAAGTATGACTATTACTAAATATAGGGAGGGGATGAAAAGTAGCAGAGTAGAAAGAGAAGAAGGAATACAGTGAAAGAGAATCAGTGAAAAAGAAAAGAAAGGTTATGCGAACTTATAAATACGAAATCTTGGGGAAATTGGAAAAGTTTCGATTTAGAAGACCCCAGCGCATCGACGCGTTTCGATATCGTTCATTTCTTTTTTTTTCTTTATTTTCTTCTTTTCCCCTTTTTCCCCACCGATATATCTGCCATTTACTGGTGTATCATATTAAGCGTTAGTCGTTGCAAAATAAGTTCTTTATCGTCCTTTTTTTCTTTAATTTTTTTTCTTCTATTTTTGTTGTAGTTTTTTATTCCCCTTTTTTTTAACGTACCTCATTATATCTCACGATTAATCTTTTTTTAATGACTATTTTTTTCTTCCTCTTCCTCCATCTCTTCCAATTCCCCTATTTTTTTTCTTTAGTTTTGTGTCGTTGTTAAGAACGTAGAAGGTTTTATATTTATGCTTATTTTGCATATCTTCTTGGCATTGGTTGCATAGTCGTAGTAGTAATATTCGATACAAATTGCTCGTCATAAATAATTACAATGAGTAAATGGGGAAATAGAGAAGAAAGAAATAAGAGAGGGTGTGTGGAAATTGTGAAAGTATGACGAGGATACTACCGGAAGATATTATAATGGCGTACTGCTAGTATAAATGTCGATTCTTGTTTCCTCTCGTTTTACTGTTCGATTTATTGAAATGTTTATTTAAAGAGCGTGTCTATGTCTCTACGTAATATATATATATATTTATTTATTTTTGTTGTCTTTGTGCTCCGGCATTGACCACGAATCAATAATTGAAATAACGCCAAGTGGACAAAGTGTGTTAAACAATTAGAAATTGAATAAATACGTTTAACGTGCATACAATTGACGTATTAAAAACGAGATTAAAGTTAATAATGTTTTTTAAAAAATAGGACAATCGAGTGTTATCATTTTTATTATTATTTTTATTATTATTGATTTTATCTAAAAAAGGAAATAAAAAGAAATGGTTCGGAAGTTTAATCAAATTTTATGAGCAAAAATATGCGATTTGGAGAAAGGTGTCTGTGTCTGTGTATGTGTTTGTGTGTGCGTGCATTTTTTTATTTTTTTTCATTTTTATAGCAATTTCGGTTTAGAACGATACGAGACTTAAGATGACGATGGTAGATTGTAGTAGTTGGACTGGTAGTAACATCAAAGTCAATCGCTAGGAAAGCGTGAATTTATTACATCGAAATCCACGTATCGCTGTTTGGTCAGCTCTCGAGGAAAGTCGAAATCATTCGCCGTCTCGTTTCATATCGTATTATAACGTAAACTCACCAATAGAAAGTTGTTTTCTGGTAAACGTCGGTCAGCGTTAGCGTTCGAACGAACTTTTTGAAATCGATCAGATCGAAAGAACCCGCGACACGACACGACACGACACTCAACGCGAAAAGCAATTTTGAGATATAATAAAAACGAAGGGGAAGTAATTGTATTGGTAGTGGTGGTGGTGGTAGTGGTGGTAGTGGTGAACAATTTTTTATTTTCTTCTTTTTTATTCTTTTACTTTATTTTTCTAATTATCTTTTATCGATCTCGAGAATGACCAAATTTTCTGTTGAATTTTGTTGTATTTTGTATTTTATATTTTGTATTTTGTATTTTTATTTATTTATTTATTTATTTTCATTTATTATCTCGCGAAAAGTATTTGATCCACTAGAAAAATATTTCGTTCTCTTATTTTTTTCTTCTTTTCCATTTATCTCATTTGAAGAAGTGTCAGCATTTTAGTTGAGAAGTAATAACACTCTTCGACAATTTCTTTTCTGTCGAACAAAATCGTTCGGTATCCTTGCTGACATGGTCTAAGTCGGTCTTGTTACGTCGTGACAGATCTCTTAAGAAATTTCTTCTTTCTCCTATCACAATGTCTACGCCCTTCGCTTGTACGTTGCAAAAGGTAAGGTGTGGGAAACCTATTTGTTCGCACCATTCAAGGATTTCTGAGTGCCTGTGGTGTACGAGCTCTACGGTACTGGTTTATTGCCCGAGGGGAATCAGCAACTTAGGAACGTGTCATAAGGAAATACTTGCCATCGGATAAGACAGTCAGGAAACCTACCTAATAGTTGATTCATCTTACCTAACCGTGATACAAGTAAAGGCTTCTGTCATTTGGATTATTACTATGATTTATCATTCTTAGAATTAAAGTCACGATTAATACTAATTTTCCAATATCTTTCAAAATATCTTTTTAATCTATATTTCATTCTTCATAGATGATAATATATTCAATTATAATATATTATCATATACAAAGATGACGAACCTTATTTGTTGAAATGAAGAAGAAGAAGAAGAAGAAAAAATAAATATAAATGATTATAAATAAAAAAATTCATTTGCAATGTCTTGAAAATAAGGAAACGTTGGGACGTAAATAAGGGAATCGCGTTAAAACCGATTAATAAAAATTCTATAAGAAAATCTGACCAAAGTGATTTTCTTCTTTTCTTTTAGGAAAGGAGAAAGGAAAGTACAACGAGCGATTTAACATGAAGCAGTCAGAAACGTCATGAACGATGATTGAAGATAATCAGGTGAATCTCGATTACATCGGTGGGTCTTACGAACAAGGGAATTTCGATTTCCTCTTATCCGCACGAACGTTTACGCCCTTCTCTCGTATAAGCCTAGAGAACTCCGCCTTCGGTGGTCGTCCAAAGGGGTTGGGGAGAGAGGAGAGTAGTGGGTGGTTGCTATTTCCTAGAGAAACTCTAGATATATACATAGATAGAAAGAGATAGATAAATTTAGATTAATAAGAAGGAATAATAATAACGACAGATGTGTGGATAGCGAATTTTCATTTGATTTTTTTTAATATGTGTGTCATTGGCTTGTCAAGTATGAAATGGAACAAAAACAAAATGCACATAATTGAATTGAAATATGCACCATTTCATAATTGACAAACCTAATATATTTTAAGGAGTTCCAATTCGTAACCCTTCTTTAAACACGAGTTTCGATGTTGGCTGCTGCCGCGTCAAAGCGTTCTCGGGCGACATTACCGGAAATTGTGGTTTGTGTCTTTCTTGAATTCACTCTCATTCTCATTCCCTCTCTCTCTCTTTCTCTCTCTCTTCGTTTGTCTGTCTGTCTTTTGGAGGTATAGTCCCACCACGAAATGCATGAGTTTTGCGGTAAATTCGACGGTTTGTATATGTAGAACACAGATTTAGATGAACGATGTAGAATACAACACACTTGCGTTTATACACATACGCCCACGCAAAATGAGGAAGTCCAGAGTGGATAGCTCGGTTGATGGAACCTGTGTACTCTGTGCTCACTGCTGGTTCGGGTACATTAATTAAATACATTCTGTCTTCTGTCGCTTACCCTTTCAATCCCTTTCTCCCTCTCTTTCTCTCCCTCTCTTTATCAATCCATCTATCTATCTTTAACTTGACTATCCTTCTCTCTACATACTCCATGACGTATACCACACCTTTAACTAGCCGAATGTCCCGCACCTTTGATTATCCATTGAGCTTACCATTGTAGTGATACTTTAGTTTTAGTTTAGAAAGCTGGTTACAGAGTTTAATTTCTCTTCATTTATGTACCCATCCCAGAACTGAAACAAACCGACACCTCCACTGGCACATTTCGTTCAGTTGAAATTTATTAGTAAGCTTAACTCATTTTCGACATAGTTCAGATATTAGTTGTATATTACTATGCTTCATTGTGTTGATGAAGTAGCTTGGATGTTCACGCCAACACACTTCCATTCATCCCTCACAATATTTACCATAGTTAGATGAATACATCCTAGGGAATGAAATCGATTCTTTTGATCAGCCATTCGTTTTGTGAACCGTTCTTGACTCACAGTTTCACGTGTGTTTTGCCCTCATCAAGGTATTTCTCGACTCACTCGGAAGCTCGTTTACCTCAGACTAACGTTCCTAGTAAAAGCTTTTTTTCTTCCTTTTCTTTTTGTCGAATCGTTGATTCTACGAAGGTGTTTTCTTTGGTCTTGTTTAAAAGAAAAAAATAACGCATTCTACGTGTTTTACCTACTGAAAGTCGATTCTTTGTTTGGAAGTGTAAAATATACATCTTTCAACGATTACGTTTCTTCTTTTTTCTTTTTTTGTTACACATTTATCAATTAAATTTACCGTATCTAGAATCGATGGTAAAACTTGTCTCTTTTTATTTTTTATTTCATTCAAGAAATTCAAATATTACTCTCGTTCTGGTTATTCGTATTTTACCTCACCAAATATACATTTATAAAAAAAAAAACCACCGTTCGGTAATTATATTGGTTTCTATACGTTTACTTAAGGGGTTTTCTCCTCGTGTAATGACCAGTTTTTTAAGTATTCTTTAGGAATTTTTTTTGATGACCAATAAAAAGATAGAACTCTTTAAACTTTTAATGGTATATTTACTAACATTTCAGTTATGTGTAAAAAAATTTGTAGATATGAATTTCCGTAAGGAAACATGAGTTGTACCACTCTGAAGTAACTCATCTTGACAAAAACAAGTTGTTGAGTGTTTCCATAATTTCGGTTGATCGGCTCATCTTACATGAAATTTTAATTTGTAAATCTATGGGGATAGAATAAAATCAAGGATTATTAGAATATATTGAAAATTAATTTAAAAATTTCACGATACTTTCTTCAATTAATTTCGCTTCGAAAAAAATACAACCACTCGGAACTTCCAAACGATACTACTTTCATTCTACGTCTGTACATGTACTGAATCTATCATTAAAATTTCAAAGCAATCGGTCAAAACATTTTTGAGATATCGTAGAGACAAGTTGTAAAAACGCGTTAAAAGATTCAACTACGATTTTAAACTATGACATACATTCGTTCTTCTAACAGCTGTAACATTCCAACAACTTCGAATATTGGAAAATCATTTTACCCGGTACATTGCTAAACGTGTTTTAGGAATCAATATATGCAAAAAGCAAAAAACAAATTGGATTTTTTTTTCAACCTATCACACTACAGGGTGATTCCTTTTAAACTTTTCATGGTCGTCGGAGAAACACGCTTTCGTTTCGTTTCGTTTTGTTTCGTTTTGCTTCTACGTGAGAATGTGAAAACACATTGCCCGCGAGTCACAGGTACATTATTCAATAAGTGTTCTTGGACACTAGTTGTCACGAGTAAGTATGTATAACAAAGGAGGCGGTAGGTACAACAACGAAAGAACTCGTTTATCTTTTAAATAAATCATGGACAATTTTTCTTCTTTTTATCATTTATTATTTTTTTTTTCTCTCCTTTTTTTCTCCACCATACACCACTTTCCATTTTTCACGGAGTATTCATGGAGTACATATAAAATTAAACGGTATTGCCAACCAATGCGAAAGATAGGAGTGTATACTATCGAGAAGTATCTTATACTCGCATCACGTTTGTTTTGTTGCAACCCATAAGCTTAAACTTTTCAATCATTTATGTGCACACGTGAACGCGATACCTGTTAAAGTTATATCGATCGTAATGAAATAAAATAAAAACAAAAAAGAAGTTTTTTAAAAATAATTCCTATAGATTGGGTGAAGGGGTAGGACAAACGAAGAATTTATTTCTCGGACAAAGTATAGGAAATATGTTAAAAAAATATGGAAATCGAACTTAGAAGTGGTGGTGGTGAGTGTTGATGAGTGTTGGTACGTTTACTTCTTGCACTTTAAACACTGAAGATGTACTTGGCAAGGGTGGATGAGTGGAAAAGAGAGAAAGAGAGAGATGTTACGAGTAGATACGCACCCAAAAAAGAGTTATATCGATACCGATAAAATAATAAGAAAAAGAAGAAGAATCGTTCAAAGATAACTCTTACAGATAGAAGGGTGAGGAGGAATGTGGAGAATGGGGTGGTAGAACAAACGAAAAATGTATTTTTCAGACGAAGTGTCTGGACAATATGTAAACAAATACGGATATCTGACTTGGAGGTTGCGGTACTGGTACGTTTCTTCTTGCACTTTAAACTGAAGATGCACTTGGCAAGGGTAGATGAGTGGAAAAGAGAGACACAATAAAAAAATAAAGAGAGAGAGAGAGAAAGAGAGAGTGAGAGAGAGATGTCACGAGGACACGCACGCAAAAGGAAAGCCCTGGGGGTGGCTGATGCGCGGGCGCGGCTTTGCGGGTCAGAGTGCGCCGGGTATATAACCGGGCGGATGCCGTCGTCCTTTAGTCTCGCGTTTATCGTCGTCGCGTAAATGTCGATAACTCGTTTTTCATTCTCGTATTCGTCTATACGATTCGCGGGATTTTTACTTACCCTTTAAGTTTTATTTACCTATTATGACATATAATAAAAAAATAATGCGTGGGTTTTTGTGACGTTTAGAATACATCAAGTGGATTAAAAATTAATGAATTACACATGTTTTCTTTAACGCGCTCGCGCGATATATTTTTATAAATCTATTTCACATTGATGCGTGAAAATTTCAAGTATTTAATGACAATTGGATTTCGATGATTTTAAATATCGTTGAGAATAATAATAATGATCAATTGATCGATTATCGTTCACGATCTATTTAATAATAATAATAATTATAATAATTATAATAATAGTAATAACAATTAGTGATTGGTCATTGATATCAGTAGATCATAATAATAACGTTGTAATAAAGATAAGAATGTTCCCCTGTGCATCGTGTTAATTTGTGAAACCGTATTTTTCAGTGTGTATTTAAACTTGGAATAGTAGGTCAAAAGGCTATCGTGTTGAAATACAGGAAGAGAGGAAGAAGAGGAGTTAGAAAAGGGATCGATCAAATATATCGATCAAACGATCGATATATAGAAGTGCAAAACTACGTTACACGATATCATCGATATCCACGAGGCATTCTTATTTTCTCCTTTTTCGGTCCAAATACGTGATCGCCTTTTTAAAGTGCAGAGTAGAAAAAGAGTCGCCTTGGAAGGTGGCCTCGAGCAGTGTTTCCAGCAGGATCCAAAACGCGAGTAGAAAGAGAGAAAGAGAGAAGGTGGAAGTGGGGTCGGGGGTGGATTGTCCATTCCAGAGGGGGGAGATTCTATCCTCGTCGATAAGCGGAACCGGAAAAGTTATTGCGATACTCTACTAGAAATTCGATTCGTTCGCCAATGCAAGGGTGGTGAAAGAGGGTGAGACAAGGAAAAAGGGAAAGGGGGTGTTTCGGGAGACTAGCTGAGGAGAGATAAAAAGAAAAGAAAAAATAAGAAAGATAGAAAGAAGGAAGAAGAAGGGAAAAGAAATAATACAACCACGAAGAAAACGAGGAAAAGAGAAGAAAGGTGAGATAGTTGGGAAGGGGAAATAAGGGAGAATGAGAAATTCTTAAAAACTGTGTTTTCTCGAGGTACATAGGAAAGATACATATATATTATTTATGTACATACTAAATTTGTGACCTAAAAGAGGTTTTACCATCTACAACGTAATTCTCTTTCTCTTTTATATCATAATAATAATAATAATAATAATAATATAATAATAATTCAAAAAAGGGCTGTCATAAATGTTGAAGAAAATCTGTGAAATGAGATTGGTTGTAATTGGTGGGAATATCGGTGTTAGATCTAAAGTTCTGCTTGATTTCTCCCGTTGAAGTGGACACACATCAGAGAAAATAAGGGGATGGAAATAGGGAATTTAGTGGTGGGGTAGAATTGAAATAAAAACGATGTCATTGTGGTGTTCGAGAGTTGAACGATTCCATTTTCGGTGTTCTTGAATTCTTGGAATCTTCCGAACCGAAGGAGAATCGATCCAATCGTATTTCTGTAAATGTGCTTTAGGAA
>JACGTP010000835.1:0-17103 GCA_023678845.1 Mischocyttarus mexicanus
TACTTTATTTAATATCGTTGTTACGTATTTAATATCGTTGAAAAGTAGTTACGAATACACTCGACAAATACCGAACATACACGAAGGTCAATAACAAATCTAATACACGAAATTCATAATAGGATAGAAATGACAACATTCGGTTGTCGACACCGGCCGAGAAGCGACGGAGAGTAGCGAACGTAAACAAAACATTGAACGCTCAACTAAGCCGGTAGTTAAGGAATGTTTTTCTATGTGTATTTGATAAGTAACGAATTTCTTGGAATTCACCGAGAGATATAAACATAACCGATGCTTACCTCATTTGACTTGGATCTACAGACAAGTGAACGTGTACTTTGCCTATCTTTATCTCAATACATTCGGTACGTACGGATTATTACTAAACATTAAAACACTCGAGTATATTTTTTTGTTTATATATACAAATGCATCTCGAATTACAGCCTAAATACATATAGCAGCTATTTTTTTTCTGTTTAATCAATAATTGTTTAAAAAAAAAACCTAAAGAATCACTGTAAAATGATTATACTCGAAAAAAAAGTGACCAAAATTTTATCGCAATCGGACAAATAATTCACGAACGTTTACGATACTAACATACAAACATTCATTTTTATATATTTATAGATAAAAGAAAAATAATGTAACATTATATGTACGTCATATATATTAGGGAAAAATAAAATTATATTAAAATAGAATATTATTTAATTTATTGTTAGGTAACTTCAAAGTTAGACTAAGCGATAGAGGATTAATTCGATTCTACAATAAACTTACAACTCCCCATGTACATACGAGTACCGTTTAATAAAATATTTATCTCCGTGTAATCTGTGCGACTGATCAAACAAGTAGTAAATAATCGGTTATCGTACAGTCAGAGATAATAGTATCAATAGTATCATAAAGCATTGCTACGCTTCCGGTTATGGCAATGTTCGCGACAATGTTACCATTATCCAGGAATAATAGTCATTTACCGTTATCAAGCTTCGACCAGACGACCAAGGTAAGGGCTTTCCAAACGGGGACCACCACCACCACCACCACCACCTAACTTCTCAAACATATCTCTATCCTTATTTGATTATCTTAAATTAGAATTCGCTTACTCTCGACTCATTAACTAGGACAATAGGATTCGTTTAATAATTTATTTAAACGCGTGACATTAAATTCGCGGATATAAACGAGCCGAGTTTAATTCCCGTTGCAGATAATAGAAAAGGAAAAATCTTTCAAAGGATTTTATTTTAAATAAAAAAAGAAAGGAAAACGATAAAAACGTATTCTTTGAAAGAAAAAAAAAAGAAAAAAAAAATACGTACAAAAAGAGAGGCATAGGGTGCGAAACAAAAGAAAGAAGAAGGAAAGAGAATAGAAAATAAAAAAAAAATAAAAAAAGAGAACAAGGACGGTAAAATGAGAGAAAGAGAAAGCTCTGGGAAAAGGGTGGGGGGGGGGGGAAATAAAAAGAGAAGCTACGAGATTAAAGTCTGAAATTCAGGCTATTTTTAAATACCAAAGTAATTACGCTACCTACCCTCTCGTAGTACATGTTGATGCCTAAAAAGTTAAACCTATTCTTGGATATACTACAATTAGAACGCTTTTTACAAAAATGTCAACAATTTTGTTCAGCCGGTTGTAAGCTCCAAAGTATTACAGGGTGGCACACAAATTGGTTGACCTTGACAATTGTTCGTATATACGAGGGTGGATTTGCAAAGTTTTAAGCATCAACTCGACAAAATCTTTTATTATTATTATTACTTTTTTTTCCCCCTAAATATTTCTACGAGTCGTAAATTAAAATTTTGTTAAGAATTATACCTCAACGCGAGTGGATTGAAATAATTTTTTTTTTCTGTTTCCGGTCTAACTCACTTTTAATTTAAACGAAATAAAACTTAATTTTCTTTTCGTCGAGAATAAACAAACTTCTCTAACTATCCTTTATGGGTCACCGTGCAAAAGCTGCATTACAAATCCCTTGACGAATAAATAAACCAACAACCAAGAAAAAAAAGAAAAAGGAGGAAGAAGAAGAAGAAGAGAAGAGAAGAGAAGAGAGGGGAAATATAAATAATAAAATTGTATCGTAGAGATAGAAAAATAAAGATCGAACATATTCTAAAATAAGTAAAAAAATTCGTATCAGAAAATCAAACGAGACGAGTGTAGGAAGGAGAGGGGAAGGTGGCAGTCTTGCAATTTAAACGAAAGTAATTAATTTGTAAGTTAAAAAGGAAGGTTAATTAAAGATAGAACTATAGAGGGGGGTTTCTCTTTGAATGTCGATTTCAAGCTTGTTAAACGTTGATCTACGATAATAATTATATGTTATCGACAGGTGTTTAGTTAGTTGTTTACCGTGGTTAGCGTCCAGAAAGCAAGTATCCATGCTTGTAACCATAATCAATTCTCTTCAGTAACGATCAAGAGAGTGAGCATATATACATACCTAACTAATACTGGTTGGTAATATCAAAGCTGCTTGGAATACATAATAGGAAGTAAATCAATGTCTAATATGTACATTTTGGAAGGAAGACTAATAAACTTTCTGTATTAAGCTAACCTAATAATATATTAGTGGATCTTTACATGATAGATCATTCAGAATCCTCCCATTAATGTGTGTGTGTGCGCACGTGTGCACATTGGGACATAACAAATCAAAGAGAATTTCTGATCAATTTTAGGTTTGGGTCAAACGTTAAATGAAATGTACTCAATGTTTTTAGTCTCTTCCTCTTTCTCTCTCTCTCTCTCTCCCTCGTTCTCTCGTTCTCTCGTTCCCTCGTTCTCTCTTTCTGTAATCTACTTTGTCTTTATTAAATTCCAGTATATCAAGAACGTGTCAGTGAATACTGGCCAACATGCAATGTACTTACGCAAGCGTACATACATACTCTCGTATGTAATCGATGTCTGCTCACAGTGTGCTATAGTAGGAGATAAAAACAAAGAGTAAGAGAGAAAAAAAGAGACAGAGAGAGAGAGAGAGATAGATAGAATGGGAAGTATCATGCCAAAATCGGTTTTTGCCGTTAAAGTATAATATGTGATCCTTGACTGGTATCTAAAACATTGTATACCAGATTCCACGTTTGGATAATTTTAAATGAGAGACAAACTGGATTTTTCCAAGAGAATTGATATACGATATTACCCGTTAGGTATTTTACGAAAATCGTTAAAGTTTATTTCGGATGGAAGAAAAACAAAAAAAGAAAGAAAAATAGAACGTGAGAGAGAGAGAAAATTGTTCGAAATTCTGTCATTGGAAACGAACCACTAACTTTTACCTGTCACCTAGAATCCCCTTTATATAAACATACACTACTTTTAGAAACATCACATGCACATATGCACCCACGTCCATACATTTACATACACACTAAGATAATACTGTTGGAAAGAATCGATTTCTGATAGTTGATCGGATCTGCGGTTTACCATACTAACGAGACTTCTTTTTTATCTTATGTTTTTATTTTTTTACTTTTTTTTTCTGTTTCAGGTGTCATGGATCAAGCGTAAGACTGTTCAAGAATTACTGACGGTTGGCATGATAACGTACGCAAACGATGAACGATTTCAAGCGATACATTTTCATCACAGCGAAGATTGGACACTTCAAATAAAATACGTACAGGGGAGAGATGCTGGGCTTTATCAGTGTCAGGTCTCAACACATCCACCTACGAGTATATTTTTATTTCTCGAGGTTGTCGGTAAGCATATGATCATTAATCATTCATAATTAATCAATAGTAATTAATTAAACAATTTAAGAGGGGTCTTTTTATAAAACAAATTTTAGAATATTTATAACGTAATAGTATATTTGTGTTTGTTATATTTTTATCACATATGCAGTATTAAGTGCATATATGCAGTGTTATTAAAATTTTCATTAAAATCATTTATTTTTCATTTTATTACTATAATTGATACGCTACATAACTTTTGTTTATGAATCCGATAAAAAAAAAATAAAGAAACGAGTATTCGGAGGATAAATTACATTTTTTCTTTTTTAATTTCGTCGTCCCATTATTATAGTTATATTTTTACAAAAATATACGCTAATACTGATTGAATTGATCTCCTTTTTTCTGTTCTTTTTAATTAGGATGAAAATCAAAAAATAATTGGTAGGAAAAAAAACAAGGTATAATTGAAATAAGAATTTTTAAGTTTTTTTGTCTCGTTAAATTTTCGACAATTAATTATAGAGAAAAGAATGATTGTTCGCATTCTTCGTGTGTTTTTTTTTTTTTCTTGAATGAGACTGTACATCGAGAGGACCAGGGAAAAGGTAGATAATCACGTATGTACCTCTAATAGCTCGTCAATGTTTTAATCTCCTGTTTTGGTGCAATTAACGTTCCGAGTTGGTTGATGCTCATCGTAATTATCAAGTCGATTACGTTCAATTTCGACAGTCTGACGAATCTTTTCCCAATCGTTACATTCTCCTTCCTGTTAAACATTCTGTAACAATTAAATCGTTATATTCTACTTTTAGAAACGAGAGAAAGAGAGAGGAAAGATTGTGCTCATTAAAAGACCACAAATAAAAAAAGGAAAAGTCACTTAATTGAGTCTGTCTCAAAAAGAAAAGGATTAATCCTTGAAAGATCATGCTGGAGAAGCAATTTTGTTAAAAGACTAATCCTTCTCTCTCTCTCTCTCTCTCTCTCTCTTTTCTTTTTTTCTTTTCTTCTTTTTTCAAAGATTATGAAACATTAAATCACAATTTTAATCATCTTAATTTTCTAAATCATAAACGAATCATAAATAATCTCTCCATTCATTCGACAAATTAATTAATTTCACCAAACGAACGGTGGAATGAAATTTTCTACAATTATTTCCATTTGTTATATTATTTGTTGTATACAAAAATCTAAAAGAATGTTTATTAGTTAACAATATTTTAAGTTTGATAATTATCCAAGGGAATTTCTTTTCAAATACGACAAATTCAAACGTCAATCAAATAATTTTCACCGTCCAAACATTAATAAGAAATTTCTTAAAATTCGAGTTTAATCGTTTTTCTTAATTAACGACACTTTAATATGCACTTTTTTTTTTATAGAAAAGAAAAAAAGAAAAAGATGTTAGAAGAGATTAAAAGAATAAAAATCGTGCTTCATTTTCGTAAAATGCATTTTTCTTTTTTTTTTTTTTGGTCTAATTTTCCTTCTAAGAAGGAAAGACAGTTTTTCGTCTTTTCCTCTCGCGTATACATTCACTTATTCATTCATTCATTCATTCACTCGCTCGTTCTCTTCTTCTCTTTCCTTCGAAAACAACAAGTAGTAGTATCTGTAGCCTTCGGGCGAAACGGCTTTAAGAACTTTGTCTGTACTTCACCCTGCCTTTTGAAGATTTTTTTCGTCCACTTTATGGAAAAGCCCTGTGCACGATCATCCAACTCGTGCTTGCATTTTCTTTTTTCAACCTATTTCCATCTCGGTAACAACCCACCCTACTACATTCGTACATTCTTCTTGTATTTTCAATGCTTCATTTTAATTTTTAAAAACCCTGAATTATCAAAAAAAAATTTTATTAAATTGCTTTGGAAATGAAAATCAATAAAATTCATACACCGACCACTTATTATTTATTTTTTAATTTATCCACAGTTCCAAGCATAGTTCCAAAAGAATTCTATTTATATGGAAAAACACGAAATAAGATTTAAAAAAAAAAATAATTAAAAAAATCATATTTCAGTATACACCTAATACACTTTTACACGGTTAATGCATTTCCACGCGCATTTTAGTTTTCATTTTGTTTTCTACTCTCATCTTAAAATTTGCTACCTCATTCTCTACCAAATTTACTTGGTCTTTATTTTTTATACCGAACCTCGACTACGTATTTTCTTTGTTGAATAAAATAATACACGGAGAAAGGTTTAAAGAAATATAGTTTCTCGTAAAGAATGAAACTTCCAGTTACCTCGTAAAATACACTTTTTTTTATGATAAATACACAAACTGTTCCGACGTAAATATTATTTAATTATTTTTAAAACATTTTTTTCTTTTTTTTTTGTCTCTTCTACCAAACCTTCGCTTTCAATTTTTTCATTTAAATTTCAACGATAAACAAATTTGTAATTTCGTTCGATGAACAAATTAGAAAAATTCTACGCACTAGTTTTAACAGCTTAGAATTACAACGCGCAAATCTTCTTCTTCTTCTTTTCTTCTTCTTCGTACTTGTTCCAATGGTGGCACAGCCGCCACTACCACCACCACCACCACCTCCTCCTCCGTTTACACGAATTTATTCTCGCCGTAGATATTTGCATTTAGATTCCCATCGACCCGAGCCGATTTATTTTAGATCTTCCCTTTTTCTTCTACTTACTTACTTTCCCTTTTTCTTTCCCACTTTCTTACTTTCTTTCTTTCTTTCTTACTTATTTTTGTTCTCTTTTCTTTTGAACTCTCTCTCTCTCTCTCTCTCATTCTCCATGGTTCACGTATGTATCACTCGAAATTGCCTCGATCCACTTCGTTTTGTTTGCGATTTTAAAACTCTTGTATTTTACGATTTTCCAAAGATCTTTTTCCTCTTTCTACCTTTTCCTCTTTATTGTTTTTTTTTTAAATATTTGTTTTTGTTTTTATTTGTCTAAACGATTTCAACGATAACGGTTGATTCGCTTAAAGTTCGAAAATGAAATTGAATATTCGTGAAAAATTGTTGAAACGTAAAGAAATTGTAGTTTTACATTTGCTACCCCTATGATTCACGATAGTGTTCGTAAATAATGGAAAACATTGGAAATATATGTATTTAGCAAAATTATTATTTATTTATATTTATATATTACAAAATCAAAATTAAAATTAATCAAAATTGTGTTTAATTTCTGTTATATATAATTTTTTTTTATAGGATTACATAAAAAGTGTATGAAGTATTCCTGAAGAAAATTTAATATTGAATACTTTGGTTAAATCATATAACCAATAATGTTACGGATAAACTGTTAATTATTAAACCACGTGAAGCAGGAATTTAATATTAATTTAATGTTCTCAACAAATGTAGTGCATATTCAAACATTCTATTATAACTTTGCTAGATAACAATTTCATAGTTCTTTTTCTCCCACATAATGATCTATCTATTTCGATTAATAATGATTTGAACTAACATCGTTTAACATTGTCCATAATTTACACGATTACATACTTTTCGTATATTAATTTCATTTTAACCCAGTTTTAATCGAAAATACTTGATCACCGTTTTAAAACTTTTTAATACAAGCAAATAAGATAAGATAAATTAAATATTCAAAACAGAAAAAGAAATGTTGATCACAGATTAAAATACAATAAATTAAATTCAAATCATCTCAACAACATTCAACTGACTTAAAAACTTAAAACAGGAGAACACAATTTTCTCGAGAAAGATGCAAAATAAAATAGAGGAAAATAATGTAAACAAAAAAAAAAGAAAAAAAGAAGGAATTATAATCTTTATGAAAATAAAATCGAATTAAAATGAATACGTCAACGAGTAAATAAAACCGTTGAATAGCTTTTCTTAAAAGATATACACACTCGCACACGTAAATACCCATGTACATACCTTTACACACATGTATACACCCTACATCGAAAGTAGCTTAGTGACGACGGTACTTGGCAACGACGAGACGTGGCCCTTTTCCAAAGTAACATAGTATTCGACACGTTTAAGCTCGATCCAAATCTTTCGATAGGATGACGACGACGGCTCGTTCGCATTTGGTCGTGACAGAACAGGAAGGATTTCTCTCTCTCTCTTTCACATACACACACACACACATAGACTCTCTCTCTCTCTTTCTCTAAAGGTAAAAGCGTGTCAAAGGCCGTCATAGGGTGTCGACTTGGTGTTTACCTTGCTTCGTCACACCTGATCCTATAACCTTCTGCCACGAACGTGTGTCACCCTTTCTCAACCTCACAACCCCTAACCCACCACACCCCACCCCATCTCCATCCCCAATCCACCAATCTCTCCTTTCTCCTTTCCTATATCCAACAAACTCCACAATCCCGATCCTCTTATGCTCGGTCAACGACCATGGGGTTAACTTAAAATTCCTGAAGCCTCGATTCCCTCACCATTCTCTAACACAAAAGCTCTTGCTATTTTACCTGTACACTTTGCGTGTGTATGTGTGTGTGTTTCATCTCTCTCTCTCTCTCTCTCTCTTTCTTTCTTTTTGCAAACATATATCTATGTGATTCTCTATCTCGATTTCACAATTTCTCTTTCTTTCTTCTTTTTCTTTTTCTTAGAAAAATCTAACCAGGAAATGCTGCTGACGTAGAATTTAAGTAACGACCTTAAACCGGGTAAAAAATCGTAGAAATTCATGGATCAACAAATATGTCACCTTTCGATCTTACGAACAAACCAACCAACCAACCAACGAACGTACGAAGCTTGAATATTTTTACTCCCTTACCTTTAGTTTCATCCGTCCATTTTATTTTTTTTTTTATCGTTTATTTCTTTCCTTCTTACTTCGCTTTCAAGATTATAGCTCAAAATCTCTTGCAAATTCAAAGATTTCTTTCTCAAATGTGAACAACCTTGTTGTTCGTATCGTAAACTTACGCACGTCTGCGAATAAAATGTTCATACGTCGACGACCTACCATGCTTTTATCTTTGCTTTAATCATTCTACCATATTATAAAAGGTGGCAAAGCTGTTTCCTACCTACCTATCTACCTATCTCGTCATCCTTGTGAAAATAATCGATAAACGATCTATGCGTGTGCTATACCCTTTTAAACGTCCTTTGACTTTGTCATCGTTAACCTGATTATATATTTTATCACATTTTAATTATTATAAAATACAAATAAAAACAATGTTATCAAGAAAAATGTAATAGAAACGAATTACGAGATTACTAGGAAGAAAAACTTTTGTGGGAGAAGAGGTTTGGTCGAAAGTTCTTTGCTGATTTTAAAATTGGATCATTTTTATATAATGATAACATTTTAGATTAATTATTTTTATTTATTTTCAAACCACGAACAATGGTTTTACAAATTATGAATTTCATAGCAATGTTATAACAACGGGATAAAGGGTTATTAATCATTTTCTCAATTGTCTAGAAATTTTACAATCTCGTATTATGTGAAACATTTCTTTTTTTTTTTTTTTTAATATTATCTTTTTATCGTTATTTTATTCTTTATTTACATAAATTGGCTTTCGACATTGGCTCTTCGAATCTCCCAACCATTGTCCGAATAAACAGTTCCAGTAAATGTTTCCTCCATTTTTCATATTTTTTGCAGTTATTTTTTTATTTATACATACCATAAACTTGTTTCAATTTTACGTTCAGATTAGATTCGAAGGAAAGAAAAGCCCGATTTCATTCGACGACTACGATAGGATCTAAATGCGGTTAAAGGGAATTTCATTTTGGAACGTTTCTCCCAAATGCTACCGGAAATAACATTCGAAACGAATTCTCTATCCACGACACAACGGGTTACATTGGGAAAAAAAAGGAAAAAATAAAAAAAAAAAAAATAAGAGGATAAAAAAGGATCATAAAATGTTCAGCTAGTAAATTAAAATCGATATTACTTATGGTTTTTAATAACGTCCATGAATCACTGAATGCAAATGTTTAAGCAAATATTTGAGAAAAAAATATTTAAAAAAAATAATTAAAATAAATATAAATATTTTTTTCTATTTTTCAACGTGTGTTATTTCCATTCCCATTAGAAAGTGAGAATACCAACAATGATAATAAATAATATTGGGAAGCATAAATACGTATGACACACGTATATAGTTGTGACAAAGATACCTTTAATGAGAGAGGAAAAGCTTTCTGTTCTAATTAACGTTCTATTCTGAACTCTAACGACTCTCTGTTATCAAACGGTGAACACACTTTCCTCTATTCAATAAAACTTGTTTTCTCTTATTATTAATGTTACAGTTAAAGGGGGTATCTTAATTTCGGTTATTACAGAAAGTTGTTTAACTCAAACGACAAAACGCCTAGAGAAATAAAGATAGAAACAGAAACACACACAGAATAAAAGAGAGAGAGAGAGAGAGAGAGACATAGAAATAGAAATAGAAATAGGAATGAATTTTAATCTTCATTAAGAATTATTACATTCTAGTTGATGTCAAATAAAATATTGGATACTTTCTCTCTCTCTCACTCTACCTTTTTACCTTTCTAGGAACTTTTAATAAAGAAAGTCAAACGAATATTAATTCTTTCGAGCGTCGATGAAATTCCAAATGTAGAATATAGTTTGCACGCTATTTTTAGTTTCTTTTTGACTCTTTCTATATTTCTCTCTCTCTCTCACACACACACTCTAGCAGTAACGTGATTAATTGCCTTGCACAAGCCGATATCTTCAACCTTACTCAAGCTCGTTGATAAGCCTTGGCATTCATTAACTCTATGTTTGCATACATACGTTCTATCCAACACATACGTAAATATCCTGACTACGTTTATCCATATAGATCTTCTATATATTTATATATATAGAAATAGATGTATGTACCTAGATATATGTTATAACATCGTTTCTACGCGTACGTACAAGCCGATAGAGACAACTAGATGGATAGATAGACGGGACATTTATTATGCTGAAAGTTTTGGTCTACCAACGAGCGAACGAACAAAATAAATATATATTTTATACATATATATATATACACAGGGTGTACCACAAATTATTTTACCGGAAATTCTGATGCAACCGTGATGCAACGATAACATAACTCTAACCAATATAAGTGTAATACTCATTTAATACTGGGCATAGTTAATTTATTGTATAATATATATTCACGTTGTTACCAAACGAAGGGAATAATTGTACAATCCCTGTATCAAATCTAATACCAATCTCAACATTATTTTATTATACTCGTAGAGAATTTAGTATATCATAGATAATAAATTTATTTATCTTTCTAACAATACACATATACACATACACACACATATAATGCATATTAAAAACTCGACTAAAATAAATCAGAATATACTCTCACGTGAGAATAATAACGCAACCCTAACACACAATCCATATATGAAAACTTTAATATTACAGATAATAAATTTATTACCTTTTTTAGTTTTGTACAATAATATTCTAGGACACCCTTTATATAAGATACAAGTATATATAAATATGCAAGTTTACATATACAAGCATTTATATATATATGTATAGTAAATGTGGGGAAAACAAATCCACGAATTAACGATACCGCTCGACATATAGGAAAAGTTGTTAAATGAGAGAGACAGAAAGAGAGAAAAATAGTAACAGCTATAATGTTCCATATTTCTCTCTCTCTCTCTCTCTCTCTCTCTCTCTCTCTCTCTTTCAATGTTTTATCTCTGTCTATCTCACTCTTTATTTTATTTATCTCACTCTTTCTGTTTTATCTCTCCCAATTTTTTTCTCTTTTTTTTCCTCTCTCTTTCTCTATCTCTCTCTCTCTCTCTCTCTCTCGTAATAAAGTATCGAGACAAATCGATCGGGTCTACTCTACTCTACTCTGTACTCTACTCTCTTTACTAATACAAGTATACCTATAGGCATCATCGATATGGTCGAAAATTTACAGACACTAACGCAACTCGAACATTATTCTAGTGTCATTTATAAAGTCGATCAGAGCTATCGGTTATACAATAACATCGATCTCGTTGCATCGTTCAAATCATCATATTTTAATCTTCAACGATTTATCGCATAATACTTTTTTTATTTTCCTTTAATCTTAATCGAGTATTTGTTATTTTTTTTTTCTATTTTTAAAATTTGTTTCTGTTAGTTTTTCCTTATCACACATTTTCTCGTATACATTTTCATTCGTACTCGATACCTTTAATTTATCATCGATAAATATTCTGTTCGAGTTGTCTCATTTGATAGCAATCATAAAAATCATAAATTTGTTTTTGTAAAATAAAGTGAGAGAAGAATAATTATTTTATTCTTTGGTAATAATTAATGTCAAAGTTCGTAATATTTGTTAAGAATAGTTAGGTTTTTCCTAAATTGATCCAATATTATACAATACTATACTACAGTATTAACATTCCAAATGTAACTGTATCTATCCCACATTCTTGGATTAATCAATACATAATACTATACAATACATGTATTATATTTTTAAATCATCCAATAAATAACATTAATATTTGCGTGCTAAATCTAATTTAGATATAAAAGTATAATAATAATAAATTTTGACACAATCTAATACTAAAGAATATTCTCTCTCACTCTCTCTCTCTCTCTCTCTTTCTCTGTTTACATTAAATAAGACCTTTCTCGTAAGTAATTCGTCGATATATACCCATCGCGTTCTATTCAACGTGTAAATACGAAAAGCTTTCGGATTCTCTATTATTCGCAGTATGTATAAACGAGTTTAAGCGGCTTTAAAAGTAACGAGAAAAAAAGAGAAAAAGAGAGAGACAGAGAGAGACAGAGGACAGAGAGAGAGAGAGATATTTTCTCGAACGAGAAAAGGCTAGGCGAACAACGTAAATCGTTGCGAAAAGTTTACCGATTTCGGTTCTGCTTTCTCTAGTAGAAATTTTTCATACTCCTTTTACCATAGCTAAACTTTGCTTTTCTTCAAAGTTCTTTCTTCCGTTTTTGAAAGAGTCTATCGATTAGCTTTATGTTCCACGATTTTTTCATTTCTCTCTCCTTTAACTCCTTTTTATTCATATTTTTTTTCTATTCTTTTTTTTTACTACTATTATTATTATTCTTTACCCCCTTTTTTCAAATTATCGAGTACACATTGCAGGTAGATAAAAAGAAAGTAGTTTGCTAGTGGAGGATAGGAAAAGGGTGAGGACTTTTCGATGCGATAGGCAATTAACAACAGCTTTGTGTTTTCGGATATCAAAAAGAAAAAAGAAAAATCGGTCCTATATTAAAAATTATTTCTATAGTAAAAAAAAAATTTTACGATACTTCGGTAGGATCCCTTTGAAAATTTTGTGCGTTGAACAAAATTTTACTAAAGAAAAAAAATAATTAAAAATATTTAGCTAAAATAAAAGATGTACAATGGATAGTATAAAACAACGATTATTCGTTTATCGGATGACATAGAGAGAGCAAGAGAGAGAGAGAGAGAAAACGATTAATTCGGTAACAAATATATCTGCAATATCGATTATCAAGAACCGTAACTGAACATATATAACATCAGAGAATATCTAATTCTAATGCGAAGTACATTCATCGAACGTTTATTACAACATTTGCTTGCCCAATCATCCGTTTGTATCGATTAGAGAGAAAAACAATAATAATTCTAATACTTTTTTATTTTCTAATGTTAACCTAATTCCTAAAAGACAAATAATCATATCTATGATGAGTATTAACCGATCAAAGCAAACAGGGAAAGGATTCGAATGCCAGTATATTTGTTTGCGGTTTATCGTTCTAAAGCAACGACCACGAAAATTCAAAGTCTATTCGACCGTTAACTATGACTAGGAGTTCTCTATTCGTAGTGAACATTACTATTACAATTGCACTTGAACAAACTTCAAATCAAATGGACTGGACAAACAAAGTATGTTGACTTTACGAATGCTTTGTTGTTCGTCACATTCGTATTTCCGCGTGCATTCAACATCCTTAAAAAACTGACCCCCTCCTGACATGTAACCTTTGTTTGTGTGTGTTTTATATTTTTTTTCCTTTAGTTCATTCATGAAACTTTAGAACAACGAACAGTTTATTTTCATTCGTCGTTTTCGAATTTGTCGGTCAGAAATTGGAACGCAACCCTGATATTTATATTGACGTTTCTTACCCCATTCGTACAATTCAATCAAAATATCCAATTATTGTTAGGTAGTTCTTTTTTTAATAGATATTTGATATCATTTACAAAACAAAAATAAAACCATAGTTCGTATCGGCAGAAACTAACGAAATGAAAAAGTTCCCTCGTACATACGAGAAATAAGCAAAATACAATTGTTACGAGTGAGTTCGTACAGTGATCGATATTGAAAATAGGGGAAAAAAAAAAGAAGAAAATGTTCACTTTTTAAAAACTCGCATATTATTATACTCGAAATAATTATAATCATCATCATGATTTTTTTCCTTGTAATATCGTAATACGTGTTCTTGTTTAAATTCAATAATATCGCAATATATTATCCGAAGCTTCAGAAATGGTATGTCGCACGAGTAAGCAATTAGATCGTTCCTATCATTAATCCGTAAAATCCTGACGGGTTTTGATACGACTATACTTTGAAACGACCCTTCTTCTTGCGTGTATTATAAAAGAGAACCAAACATAAAAATAAAAATATATAATAAGGAAAAAAAAATATATAGATATAAATATAAATATAGAAGTGGTAGATAAGAAAAAGAACAAGAAAAGGGAGTTTGTGGGGGGAATGGGTAAACAGAGCAGAGTTTAGAAGGTTTCAAAGCACTCTCTCTCTCTTTTTCTCGTTTGTTCGCTCGTTTTCCAGAAGCCAGAGCCGAGATAAGCGGACCTCCAGAGAAATACGTTAGGCCCGGAAGTACTCTTCAACTTCACTGCATCGTCAGAAAGTCAACGGAAACACCGTCTTATCTGTTCTGGTACCACAACTATCGAATGATCAACTACGACATAGAACGTGGCGTCAATGTCAGCACAGATCTGATAGCACGTGAAAGTTGGCTCGAGGTACCACGTGCATCCGATCGACATTCTGGCAACTACACCTGTGAGACCAGCAACGCTTTACCTGCACGTGTACTTGTCCTTGTCATCAAGGGCGACAATCCGGCAGCAATGCAACACAGTTTTGCCACACTTTCGTCCACACTTTATCATAGATTACATTATTTCATTATATTTCACATTTTTATCATTATCTTATTATCATAAATAAGATAAATACGGTTAGGAAATAATAGTTCTTCGGGTGGTATGCAAAAATTACTGTTCGAACTGATATTTTATTGAAATTTAAAAAAAAGGCAAAAAAAAATAACACACAAATCTGTTTCATCTTTTTCTTCCTCGCATTATATATGTATTATACTAATTTTCAAACAGTAATTTTTGGCAAAAAATTACCCAATTATATATACAGTGTATTATTAACACTAAACGTACCATGTTTAAATAACCGGTTTTTTTTTCATGAATTACTTTTTTGTTTCTTCGTTATTTAATCAAAGACCGGTCATTTAAATCGATTAAAAATTTATTATAAATAAGAATAACGTATATATATAAGAGAGCTGTTAATAGGTTTAGTGTTAATAACTGTGAGAAGAAAAAAGTTTGAAAAAGTTTTAAAATGAATATATATATATATACACGGGGTAAGTATATTCAAGGATAAAAATTGAAATGAACTTTTTTTCGAGTGAAAATGACGAATGTGAAGTAACTTTTGACGGTTGGGAGGGGGGAGGGATAGGAAACGTGGAGTTAGAGAAAATCATACGTGCGTATCACATAGGTGGATGATGGCACACAGATGGAAGAATTATCTAGCTATCCGTCCCCGTAACATTCGGTATGATTAATGGTGATGATCTTGTCGTGATCCTGGCTTTGCCACTACTACTACGCTCTCGCTAGCAAGTCTTGGCATGATTCTACGTCATGAACCATATCGCAGTTTCCATGAGCATTCCAGAACTCACTCTCTCCCTCTCGTTCGTACTATCACGTAAACGATTTCAATCCAATCTATAACCTACCTAACGAGTAAGGTTATATTACCCCTAAGGGATATTACCATAATACTTCGACTATAGTTGAATAGCTTTCAATGTATTTCCACGATATAGGAAGAAAACTGATATCTTTGACGTTCGTCGTTCAAAATACTTTTACAATGAACAACAAAATATGATATAAACACTTGAGTAATACACATACTTATATACGTAATGTATATGCATTTGTGTGTGTGTGTATAATCGTGTATCGATCGAAGTGCCAAATTACGTATAAAGCAAAACGCGTGTTTCACCTTTGACGAGTAATTCGATTTAATCATCCGTTAAACGTAATTCCACGGATTATATTCTATTTATTCGTTACCAAAGGTAAAATCGTATATTAATTATCGTTACACTTGTTTCGAAATTTTTTTTAATCGTCATAGGATCACACAATGACTCGGAAAAATGGAAATATCCATTGAAATTATTTCTTTTTTTTTTTCAATTTGTATCAATTAAATACATTTTATTTTAGGATGATCTTGGTTGTTAAATGATTAAAATGTAAGTTTTGTTTTATTACTTTTTGTGTTTGAATAATTTCGATAGCATAGACTTAACTCGTTAAATTTCTACTCGTCACATGTTTGACTTCCATCAAAGACAGAACGTAGCAACATTGATCGATTAACGTCCCATTTGGGAGTCCGATAATACGCATTGTTGTCAGTGTTATCCCCACTGCCCTCCTACCCCGATCTCCGACATCAATTAATCGGCAAATCGCACGTTAATACGCTTGGTGATCCTATGTAAACCCGTCTCGATAAGAGACTTAACAATATCAATATCCTGGAATATCTATTACTTAGGATAACCTATCGTTACGATTTTATGTCTTTCCTTAATACCGAAAACCCCCCCATAGATAGAACCATAATCAAAAACAATAATTTCGTGTTGACATGTTACTACATTATACCACCTCGTTCCGGACTAATTGTGAGTATGTATCTCTCTTCGGTAAATTAACAAATTAGCTTAATGCGTATTCAACTAGAAACTACAACATTCACTAAACATTAAATACACGGCTACAGTTAATATTCAAATATTAAATCGTGATTTGTTCTTATCATTCGATTAACGAAACTTTTTTTTTTGAATCAATTCTATTAATCATAAATTTTTTTAAATCATTAACGAACTAAAACGATTTTACGTATTTTAAATTTACGATACATAAAGCAGAATTTCCTTTTTTCTGATTACTTTTACATGTTTTTCCTTTA
>JACGTP010000836.1:0-17100 GCA_023678845.1 Mischocyttarus mexicanus
CATCATCTCTCTCTTTCTCTCTTTCTCATACTCACTCTCTTTCTCTCCCTCTTTTTCCTATTTGTTCAACGGAGACCTCGCAGAGAGCATCGATAATAGGTAGAGTCCATACTTTTCTCATAGATAAAATTACATAGGGAAAATACACCTAACATCTAAATACCTTCGTTTAGATTTTTTTTTTTTTTATATATTAGTTATTTCATCGATAACGATTTGTTATAAAAATAATTTCAATCGATATATCTAAATATCGTTATAATGAATATATGTATATATGTATATGTATATGTATATACATAATTAAATCAAGGTGAAAATAGAAGGTCACGTATAACGATTAAAATGATAGGAGATAATAATTATACCTCAAACACATACTTGTTAATATAATAATTAATAATAAAATAATCTAAAAATGTGGAGGTGTAAGGGGAGAGGGTTTCATCTAATTGGTAAGCACGATTTGACGCAAAAGTTTTCCAACCGACCACGTACTGATATTAATTTTCCCGAAATCAAGATATTAGGTTTGCCAAGTATGAAATGGAACAAACAAAATTATACTATAATTGAATAGAAATTTTCTCCATTTTACATTAGACAAACATAATAATTTCGTTGAACATTTTAGAATGAGGATACAAAAAAAGAGATTAACTTACGTAGGTATTGAAATAACAGGACATCCTAATTGAAGAAGACTTCGTGCAAGATATTCGGGTGCCGGTTGGTCCAATGCGGAAGCTGAACGCCTGGCGGGTCGTATCGGTCTCTCGCATCCCCCGTTTCTTCCTCCACTAACTTCCAGAGATGACGACGACGACGATGAATTATTTGATAGGAAAGAAGACGATGACAATCTTTTGTCACGGGGTACTTTCAACGAAGAATTATCACTATCAACTACTAACAACGTCCTTCCATCCTCCGTTCTTGTATTTCGTGGGATCCTCAGGGAACCCCCACGACGTAACTGCGTTCCCAACTCGTTCTCTGAAACGATTTGCGAACGCCTGTGATACCATTAAACCAACAACTTCCCAGGTCAATGTACGACGGACATGATAAACTACTAACTATACTTTACGTTTGATCATCATCATATCTATATATATTAGAACTTTCATTTATATTATCGTTCCCATGATCCGATACAAGCTTAAAGGGGGAATTCTAGTCTAGAAATTCGAAAGAATCGATTTTGTATTTCTTAATTCGTTTAAAACCCTACGATTACATTACACCGGCTTATAATCCCTTTGTGTAATATATCATCACGTCCATTTCATTATTATAATATTACTTGCATTACGTGAACGAGTTACAAACTAATAACCTATCGTACGATTGCAGTTGGTTTCGTGTTTGATACTAATACTATGCTATGCAATGCAATCCAATGCAATGCAATGCAATGCTTGCTTACCTTGAATCTGATAAATCCTAAGAGCCATATGATTGAATTTTTAACGACCGGATTGATTCATTCCTCGTTAACGATATCCGATTTTATTGGTGCGATTTAAACGAAACAAATTTGCTTTCTTTGTTCTAAATAATATTCGATAAGAAATAGAAAATGATAGAAGAAGATATGCAATATTTTGTAAACTGGTCAAAGTCAATGCTCGAGTAACGAACTCGTGACCGTCGTTAAGTACGACGCCAACTGACTGACACTATACTAAACTCGGTACCATACATACACCCCATCGTCGTATCAACGGCATCACGTTTTTGGCAAACTCACGCGCATCTTACTCGAGAATTGCCGCATTTCTCTCGGCAAATTCGCGCGACACGCCTCCTAAATTCGTAATACCTAATATATGTACCTGTGTAAATATATATATGTTAAACGTTACGATCGAACTCGATTCACCGTTATCTGTATATATCTATATACTATATAGGCTGTCAAGTACGAAATGAAGCAAATTTCAATTCACTTACGTGCATTATTTGCTCTATTTCGTACTTGACAACTTAATATGCATATATATACAGGTAGCCTTCTTACAACACGGCATAACACGGTTTCGCTCCAACACGATTCGTATTAAGTTGTGAAATATGAAATGGAGCAAAAAGTGCACGTAATTGAATTGAAATTTGACCCATTTCATACTTGTCGATCTAATAAATTGCGGGAACCTTCCTACAACACGGTATCTTATAACACGACATAATTATATGAAGCCGTTTATGATTTTCCACGAATAATGATGGCTATTTATATTTAGCTTTGCATATCGATCCCCGTTTACTTGGATTTAAATTTTAAAGAATTTATTTAACGTTTATTTAGAAAAATGATGGGGAAAATAAAATAATACGAGATGACGGAATGGGTAGAGTAACATCGTTAAAAATGATACACACACATATATGTTCGATCGGTTTGATACAATGAACGAGGAAGATTAGGTATAATTGTAATGAAGTGCGTTTATTATTTCAATGTTACACTACTACTGTTCGTCATTAACTGTTCCCACATGTGTGCGGCCTGGTTTTAACATAGAAGGTCACAAGTTCGGATCTATTTATCGATGGTACACGAAAACGATTCTATTTAAGACCAAGTTTGTTAGTAATAAAGTCGATAAAACTTTCATTTCCTATCGTTACTTTAAAACTATACGTGTTTTCATTTTAATATATCAAATTTGTATAGATAAGTTTTTTTATATCTACAAAGAAGGATAAAAACCAGGAGTGTTTCTTTCTCTGTAAATCGAAAAATTTATATTCTTTATAGAAAGAGAGAGAGACTAATAAAATATTTATGATTGTACAAGAGTTTAATATTATAATTATATAACATTAGCTTGTGCAAGTATGAAATGTTGTAAATTTCAATTCACATTATGGTGTATTTTTATGCTGCATTTCATACTTGCACAATCTAATATAAATAAATAATTAATTTGGAATAATGTAATCCTAATTATTAAAAATATTCAACTCACTATTTTTGTACGTAAAATATTTATATACATCATCCATGCAACTATGTATACAACTATGTATGTGTGTTTGCGTTGGTATTATTCCTTTACATTAAAAAAAAAAATATACGTCTTAGTTGAAATTAAATTAGCAAGGTTGTATAATCGTTAAGAAGACTAAAAGCCAAATACGTTCTGTTCCTGTCAAGCTCATTTGTTAGAAACTTGCATATGTATGTAACCTATTATATACCGATGAACACATAAAAATAAACTGTCTGTCTCTGTCTCTCTCTCTCTCTTTCTGGGTATAAAATCGTCTAACCATTTGAACTTCAAACTCGCAGACGAAAACGAGAACGTGGATTTAAATAACTATTAATATAGTTATTTATAAAATTGGTACGAATCTGGATAGCAATGTAATATATTCGTTTTAATCGAAATAGGAATTACAATCTTTATATAATTTAAGAGTACCTTATAGAGATGATTAGAAACAAAACAATTAATTATTAATACTCTTTTTTTTTATAAGATTCTTTTCAGACTAATAAAACTACAAGTTTAAGAACATTTTAATTTAATCTGTATTAAAATCAAACACACTATAGTATATAATATGAAGCAAAAAGTGCACCATAATTGAATTGAAATTTGCTACATTTCATACTTGATAAACTTAATAATAAATAATAGTGTTTTATTCGTTAGGTATAATTAATACGAGGATAACTAATACGATTTTTTTTTAATAAAAATAAATTTAATATAGGATAAGAAATTTATTTCCAAAGGTTTATATATCATAAATTATTCATTTGAAATGAATAACCAATGTCTGTGATACATTTATACGTTTACACATACTTAAGTGTAATCTCCTCAAAACTATACGTAAAATAAATTTGGATAGAATTCAAATCTCAAATCAAGTGTTTTCATGTGTCATCAAAAATGAGCTTAATGCCAAGATGAGTGAACATTGAATTCTTTGCTCAGAGAAACTATTCGATTTATTTTAGATCGATACGTCATTCCTTTTTCAAAGTTACCGAAGTTACCCCGAGGAAAAGTTGGGTCGTAGTTAGCTGTAAGAATTAGGGAATAGGGTAAAATTTAGCGTCAAGGTTTCAGGGTTGTAACTAAATCCATTAAATGGTGTTAGAAAGAAATAATAAAGAAATGTATAAATTTATTCTTTAGAAAAATAGGGTTGGATTAATCAATCCCAAGAGATCTGACATTAAAACGTTATCTGTAAAATTGCAGGGAACAATTTCATGTATAATTACGAAGAATTTAGGATTCACCGTTCTTTCGTATTTCGGATTTCCGTTTAACGCTAAAGAAACGAGGTCAAACCTCTTTCTAGGAAACTATCAAACTCGTGATTCATGAAAAATTCAAAAGCTAGTTCGAATTCCGTTAAAAGTAGAATGTCGTTTGAATTCAAATCTTCTCCAATTTCGCTATTACGAGAATAAATACAAAAAAAAAAAGAGAAATCAAAAACAAGAAAAACAAGATTTAAATTTGTTGTTTAATATATTCTCTCCTATATTTTTTTCTTCTTTTTCCACGAAATAAAATACAAAATATGCTAAAATATAATCTATTCAAGTAAAATAAACAAATTTATGAATTTAAAGGTCTTTGCACTTTAATCATCTCATCATCGTCGTAAGAAATTGATTAATTTATTGGAAATAAAAAAAAAAAAAATAAAACAAGCAGATAGCTGGGTATATTTGCAATAAAAACATTTGTACGCATGAGATTACAGACATTGGAATAAGAAAAATATGGAATGAAAAAGTCGTCATCAGAAAAGTGTTACACAATGCGATATAAATAAATGTTATGAACTATGGGTGTGTGCGTGTATGCGTGCGTGTGCATGCGTGTGTATTTCTTAAAACATCGTTTAAGTTCATTAAATGAAATACAGAAAACTATATTTAGAAATGATATTCGATCGTGTTTGTAAAATAAAAAATATCAACGATATTACGCGGATTGTACGAAATAACCTAAGACATTATTGCAAAAGTTAAAAAAGAAAAGAAAAGAAAAGAAAAATACAAAAATCAAAATACGCGTAAGATTTGAAATTAACGCACACCCCCCGTTTTCCCGCCAATTTTACGATACAAATTTTCGAATGAAGGTTACGAACAATAACGTTTGACAAATGTTTAAACAATATTTCTATAAATTTGGATACATAGAATTAAAGAAATATCACATGTATGTTTAATATACGCTCTTTTTTTTTGTTTAAAATAAAATATCTTACCTGCAGTACCGACAGATGCAACGAGTAATCGTAAACTGCTACCACGTCGAAGATTACTGGGATCATTTGTATTGTTTATCTCACCGGTAGTAGTCCTTTCACCTTCGGCTAACGCCATTATCTTCGTTCTTTTGCTTTACAATTAAATGATTGACAAGTTTATAGAAACTTTAACTATCAATAAAAAGAAAATATGATAATAAGGAGACACGATGAGAGAGATCGGCTTACGACCCGCCAACTGCATCACACACAGGTAGACATTTCTGAGGATACCTTTCTCTCTCTCACTCTCTCTCTCTCTTTTTCTCTCTTTTTCTCTCTCTCTCTCTCTATCGACCGTCGAAAATATATTAAACACGTCCCTTCTTCTTCTTACACATTATTTCTTTCTCTTTCTTTCTCTCTTAATAGAGTACACACGATCTAACAGATTCACCAATGAAATTGAAGAACAAATGGTCACGTGTTACTAGCCTATCGAGAAACAACGAATTCTCTTCGTAATCCGTCGTCAATGCCGTGTTACGCGAAGTAACGCGAACTTCTCCTCTCCCTCTCTCTCTCTTTCACTCTTTCTTTCTCTTTCTTTCTCTCTTTTACGCTAACCTTCTCTTTCAAACAACGTCCTTGTAATTCTCGACCACTTCCGACCGATCGTTTTCATTGTACGCAACGACAACATCGATTACCGTGTATCCAAACATATCCGTGCATAATATTTCTTCCTTCTCTCTTTCTCTCTCTCTTTCTCTCTCTCTTTCTTTCACGTATAAACTTCACCGTTTACAATTCGAAAATTTTCATTCAAATCCTCGACGTTATGACTTTCATCTACTCCACTGTTTTTTATTAATTATTTAAACAATATGATCGATACACATAACACATGACACATTGATTCGTTGATTAAATAAAATTAATCTATTCGAAATAATTTATAATCGAGTAATTCCAACGCACCTCCTACAACGACGCGTCCCGAAGTTATTGGCGCGAAATCTTTGCTACTGTCACATTTGATCTTCTCTTCCATACTACGTGAATCAAATTTCAATCCGTATTTAAATTCTGCGCGCGTTCCATCTATGGAATTTTCGAAGTATTTTTTCTTTCTTATTTATTTGTTCGATCGTGTTGTTATATTATTTTTCTAATTATTTATATATATATTAGGCTATCAAGTAAGAAATGGAGCAAAAAATGCACGTAATTGAATGGAAGATTTCATACTTCTTCAAATTGTATTGAAAAAGGGAACACGTGTGTTTGACGTTTCTCATTTGTACCGGGTTTATTTATACCAGGTAAGATGTTACTTCGTATCTCGATCTTTTACAATAATATTAAACATTTTTGAAATAAACAATATCAACGATCAATCTAATTAAACGCGATTAATTATAGAAACGTAAATTTTTAATCCGCTAAAATTTTCGATCCGATAGAAAAATCAATTTTAATTGCATCTCAATTTTATTCGAGTATTTGTGAATATTATTTCTAAAGCCGATTAGGAAATATTGAAAAAAAATAAATTAAAAAATTATTCATCATTAAAGATTGAATTAACGACGAGTAATAATTTCACCTGTAAATACTTAATTAACCAATCAATTAAACAAACAATTAAGTAAACAAGATTACGACAATATTAGGCTTGTAATTAATATAATTGAATTGAAATTCTGCTTCATTTCATACTTGACAAAGCTAATAATTAAAATTAATCGTAAGAGATCGAAACACGAAACCACTCTTTTCTTCATTCCCTCAATTATTAAATTGAAGATGATGAAACGTTAAAAAAAAAAAGGCAAGTTACATACATACGTCATAAGAATTTCTAGCTTGGTTTTCATAGAAACACGAGACGCAATGCTGTGTTTCCTATTGAAGATTATTCGATCGTTCTAATTTCACGTTTTACTAGTCTCATTTAATATCAACTTTTTTCTTATTGTCAAACAATAATTATTATATTTCGTCCGTGTTACTATTCTCCGATAGTCCTTCGACATCTTCAAATTTTTAAAGATGCAATGATTAAAAAAAAAAAAAAAAGAAATGAGAAACAAAATTTAAAAAACCAATTAAAAAAACAGTATTCCTTTCCAATAGTTCAGTTAAATCATATGTCCAAACTTGTACGTTAACTTAAAAAAAAAAGAATAAGAAAAAGAAAAGAAAATCCACAAGAGTAAGATAGTTAATGGATGAACTTTCTTAAACGATAGTTCGCGTTAGACTGACGACGACGACTTGCTCAGCGTGAAAAGTCGTTGCCAGTAGTTTATTTTAGTTTTTCCTCTTGTGCCAAAAAGAGACAGGACCTTACCTCAGCCACGTCACACGATTAGAAAACAAATATATTTACTATACGTAAAGAGAGAGAAAATAAAAAGAAGAGGGGAGTGAAATACTTAAAGATACATGCACTACACTAAATTACACTACGAATGTTTAAACCTAATCTATTGTAGTGCAATTAGAAAAAAAAAAAGACAGTATCTATAATTTTTGTTCACCTTATTATACGATTATTCGTATCGTTAAATTAACTTGAAAAAAAAGAAGGACAATAATAAAACATTATTGCGTGGTATAGAGAAAATTAATGAAAGAAAAATATCTTATCAAACTCTTACACTATTATTTCAATAAGTAGTGCAAATAAATTAACAAATAGTAATATAAATTATTTTCAATGGGTAATAATTATGTCAATAGATACTGCTTTTTCCTGATCGCACAATATATAATTTAGGTGTAAGAAATAAAGTTATACGTAGACAGTTTTTTTTTTTAGAAAACTAATCTTCTCTTTTATCACTTTCCATATCAAGGTATTACTATACACCATATATTATTATTATTATTATTATTAATATTATTATTATTATTATTAAACTTTCCCTGTAATTGTACAGCGCAAACAATGCCGTACATTAAAATCTGCTTTATTTAATATATTTATTTATCCTTTCTCTTTTTATTTCTCCGCAAATATAACTAATATCATTTATTTTATATCAGAGATAGAGGAGAGTGCACGCGTATATTAGATCAATTAATCATTTTGATAATAATAATATTTAAATATGCTTGCAATGAGATTATTCTCTATGAATAAACAATAAATGTGATCCATATGTGTGTGTGTGTGTATGTATTTTTATATTATATCATAGAATCTAATTGAATCGATTCAACTTTTCAAATGTGCTCCTTTTATAAGATAGTTTTGAGTAGGAAAACAAAGAATTATAAATATATCTAATAATATAAAATTTACTATTAAACCCAGTTAACAAAAATCCTAGCACCGTGATCGAAGGAAATAATAATAATAATGATAATATATATTATATAATAATAATAATAATTATTATTATTATTAGTTATACAATTA
This sequence comes from Mischocyttarus mexicanus, assembly GCA_023678845.1. Taxonomy (NCBI): domain Eukaryota; kingdom Metazoa; phylum Arthropoda; class Insecta; order Hymenoptera; family Vespidae; genus Mischocyttarus; species Mischocyttarus mexicanus. The sequence continues at coordinate 8,666 of JACGTP010000836.1, forward strand.
TTTACTGCGAGAGCAGGATAAAATACTTGGCAAAAAAATAACAAAAATAAAAAATAAAATATAGCAAGAATATTATTTTATAGTTTTTTTCGTATAGAATATAATTTTTTACACGCTCGAATTTATATATATATATATTATATATTATTCTCTTATTTGTAATCATTTGATTGATAGCATCGAATTCATTTTTGCAAAAAAACATTACATTATTATTTTATAATAAATTATATAAGAGAGGAAGAATATCACAAGAAAAAAAGAAAATAATTCAAAAAAAAAACAAGAAATGCTTTTCAATAAATGTAACAATATATAAACAATCTCTTTGTTTTTTGTTTTTTAAATATAAGAATCGCTTCTAAAAGTATGAATATATATAATATAATGAAGCGAAAATAAAAGAGTATTGATAGAATAATTCAAATTTGTAAACAAATATCATTGAGATATTTAGTAAAATTATCAACAAGACATTGCTGGTGAGAGTCACGTTTCCCAACTAAATCGATTATTTCACGTGTACGATTTAAAAAGGCTTGAATAAGAGGAGCCTTTGTTTTATTTTTGTCCTGGTCTTTATCATCACTTTGTTTATAAACTATCTCATCTATTTCATGTTGCTTAGTAGGACTACGACTATAATCAAGAATAATGTCAGATTTATAATAGGAATACTTTTTGTAGGATTCAATAAGACGTAGAAGAAGATGAGCGAGGTATCTACGTTGATACCAAAGAGCCTCATGATTGTAATACATTTTAATGCAATTTTCATTGGCTTGACATTCCTGTACCCAATAGGATAACGCTAGAAAACATATTTGCCATGGCTCAAATTGAAAGTTGCTGTTGTTGTTGCTACTGCTGCAGCTGTCTGGGATAGTATGAGTAGAAGTAGTTGAAGTTTTAGTTGAAGTTGTTGTAGAGATGTCTGATCGCGTTTTACCATGATATAAATCAAGAGTATGAGATGTAGCTCTGTTTAGAATGCGACTATTGTCACAATTAGGATTTAAATCTCCCTCAACATAATCCATTACAGAACGACAACGATCTAAATATATCATATCACTCGTACATTTAAAGAGATTATCTTTGGTGTTAATATCAGTTGCAAGTATGTATTTCTCTAAAAGATATTGTCGATAACAATGACCGCTATAATCAGATATATTTGTTTGGCACCAATCTAACGATTCCTTCCATTCACTTTCATAACTAGGATTGGTATACTCGTAAGATTCTTTAAGAATCATAACATATTTACGATGACTCCAGGTATGATAATTAGACGGATATCTATTAGCACATATAGTACTAACAATTATTTCTGTTGACAACATAGGTTCTACTATTGCGAGATCATAATTTTTCCCTTCTGGATTTAATATATACGGTAACAACCAACGACGATAAGCCATAGCATCAAAACATTTAGCCTTTTTATAAAGCACCAATCGTGTAAACGCTAATTCTTCAGTAACGTCCAATTTGTTACTTTTAACTAATTCTCTTCTCATATTCCAGAATGTTGATACATCTGGATTTATGAGCAATGCACCCAACAACCATCTGGCTACATTGCTTGGATCCTCTCGACTATGTTTGTTTCCTCTATGTTCTAACAATCGACGATGAGTATAACAATAAAGTGGTTGGACGCACCATGATGCTAATCCCAGACTGTTTTCTTCGTGAAACACAGGCGACTTGTTTTCGTTATCCTCGCAGGGTATGATTTCAAAACTTTCTCTGAAAACATTATAATATAAATAACACTCTTTCAGTGTATTCCACCTTATTAACATTTTTTTTTTCAATAATAGTTTAATATAAATATAAGTTTTTTTTTTCAATAATAAATTGAAAATAAAAATGCTATTAGAAATATTATTACTAAAGGGGTGTTATTATTGTCGTTATATTTAATATGCTGATGTGGGGGAAGGGAGGAAAAAGGGTGTGCTATAATATACATACAGTATACATATACATACAGTATACATATGTATACATATATATATATACACATTTTTTAGGGGATGTGAAATAAATAGGACTTTTTCTTCATTTCATGAAATTAAAAATCGATTATATTTGATTTGTATATGTTAAAGAGGATAGAAGAAAAAAATAATAAATGTAAATATAAAACAGAAAGAGAGAAGGGAGAGAGAGAGAGGAAAAGAGAATTGAAAAAGAAATAAAAATTAAAAAATGATAAAATACGAAATGATCTTTCCTAAAGTTTTTCAACAATTTCCAATTCCTTCATCTCTTCCATTTCTTCTCCCAATTCTATTTCTTTTAACGCAAAAGTAAAATTCAGATACTCTTTAAATCTCGATTATTTTTTTTAAAGACTCCGCCCTCGATTCATTAGTTAGGAGAGAAAAAAAGATTTATGAGTAAAATATATACTCACAAAGAAGAATAATTCTTCTTTAGTACGTTTTCGAGATCAGAAAGGATTTTCTCTGCAGCTGGGAATATATCTTCTTGCATTGTAGCAAAATAATGATCCTGACACTTATCTTCGTTACATCTCTCAAATACTACCTTCGAGTAAAATAAACGCGTGAAGCCAACGTACGCGTATTTTATCCTTCGTATTTCTTTCACGTATTATACAAACAATATAGATGTTCAACGTTCGTTATTTTCGGGTTTCGTTATGGTGCTGACACCTAGAATATAAATCTCGATTTCGTTTCGGTCTCGGGGAAGGAAACTTATCAAAATGATTTCCAGTAGGCGTGGTCCGATTATTATACACCAATGAGAATAGACAACTGCTACTTACTAACCTATCAAAATTAAATGAACCTAATGCCCGCGAAATTTAAAACCACTATTAAATGCTATCACAGTATCATTTAATTTGTCAAATTCTTCATTTTAATTATTATCTAATAAATAATTAACTACTTATAAACATATATGGATTTATATAGAACTATATAAGTCCTATATATGTGTCCATACATATAAATATGTCCCGCTCATCGTCATATTCCCCTTATTTCCTATAGATGAAATCTTATATATATAAATAAAAATGAAAATTATTAAAATTAAAATTAGAATATAGCATTAATTAATAGTAGTAACCTTGAAACTTAATTAGGGTTATATCATAGAGTATAGAAAAAGATGAAGCGTTTATCAAGCTTCCATATATTCCACTCTGCAATTATAAACTTGCAATCTAACCTATAAACTTGAGAATTTGTCGTAAAGTTTCATTTCTAGCCAATCATCTTACCTTTAAAGGTAATAATTGCTAAGTTCGTTGTGTCAAAAATACAAGGTATTTACATTGATAATAACATATATAGATATAAATATTATTAATTAAATTAATTTCACGAAATGTCTGATCCGCGTATAAGAACATTGAAAATAAAGACCGGAGTAGTAAAACGTCTTGCAAAAGAAAAAGTTACTTATGAAAAAGAAGCGGCGCAACAACGCCAAAGAATACAACAATTAAAAGAACAGGGTGAGAATTAAAAAAATATTATTAAAAAAAACAGATAAGGCAAAAGTTACGAAAGAGACAGAGAGAATTGAAAATATTGTTTTAGTTTAGAATTGCGATGCTTTTGATTTAATTGAAACAATGTCAAATAATCGATACAAATAATGTTGCTTCGTTAATTGCATTTATTAACGATATAAATAATTTATATGCATTTATAGATAAGGATGGATATGACATTAAGAAGCAAGAAGAAGTTTTACAAGAATCTCTAATGATGGTACCAGATTGTCAACGTCGTCTTGTTAAAGCGTTCGATGAATTAAAAAGTATTTTAGATACTGAACAAGATTTAAAAGAAATCGAAGATTACGTAGAGGCAGAGAAAGTATTACAAGAAGCTGAAGCTCAACTTCCTAAAGAAGGAGAAATTCTGCAAATGTGTTAAAGAACAATTATTTTCTATAACTATTTCAACATAATTCATATCTTTTACGTATTTACTTTCAAAAGCAAGCTGCATTTGTGTTTATTATTAAGACTAAGATAGAATTAAGATACTTGTTCTTGTTTTTTCTTTTTTTTTTTTTTTAAATTTATATTTATTCGATACAAAGAATTGCATTTAACAATCAAGAATTTAAGTCACAAGTAGAAATTTGGCTAACTTAATAGATATAGTTACTCATTTAAACATGTATTATCCAACAAATTATAACGAATTCACGCGGAACTTTAATTACGGTGTAAATTATCAACCAAATTTCTATCCGTCTAATTGGAACTTTTGTAATGTTAATTCTACCATCGATGGGACGTTAAATGTTTCTATTAAAAAAAGGCAAGAAGATCAAGAACAAATTGAATATTTTCTCAAAGAAGCAGAAGAAAATTCTGATACAACAGATGTGAAAAGTTTTAATAGACCATCTAAAATCGGAGAAGCTAGAACTTCTTTAATAATGATGTTCAAATTAAATAAAACGATAGAGACTATTAAAGAAGAACTTCAATCCAATTTAAATTTACCGGAACAAGAATGGCAGGAAAAAATAAAGACGTGTTCTATGTTAAAAAATGAAATACTTCAAATCGTGGAAAAATTTAAAGAAGATAGTTTTTTAAATCAATTAAAAAAGGATATAGCGAAACGTAAGAAGAAAAGATCAAGAGAGCAAGTTAAAAGACAAAATTGGAAGGTAGAAAAGTCGATTAGAATGGAAAGAAGAGCTAGATTACACGAGGAAGCAGATTCATGGCTTAGACGTGAACAAGCGGTAATAGAAAAAGAAAAGCAGGATGAAAATCTACGTAAAGATGCAGATATGATATTATCGGATGTAAGAAATAAACGTAACGATGCGAAAAAGTATTTAATTATTTTACAAGAATTACAAAATTTACGAAACGTTAAAACTAACATTGCCAAAGCAAGGGGAGAAACGATATCTATGGCAGCAAATAATGTCTTTAATAATATTATTGGTAATATTTGTTTTATAATATATACACACACAAAATATGAATACGGTGTTTAAATAATAGAAATATATATAAATTAACAATTTTTATATTACAGATAAATTGTCAGAAACGTGGTCTACATTAGACAGAGAATACTGTACTGAAGAACAAGGTTTAAAATTAATGTTAAAAACAGATAATGAAAAAATGATAGAAAAACAAAAACGAAATGTTTTCGATGAATGGGAAAATGTATTGTTTGGGAGAAAACTTTTAACATTGGATCAGAGTCAAATGGATATCGTCAATTTTGTAAAAATTCGGTAAGTGATTTTTAATTAGAGAATAATGACCTATTGTAAACAAAAAATATATTTTTTAATTAACCATATTTGTATGTTAAAGAACTGCTTGGGATAAATATATCAATTTCGATGCCGATTCGTCTCAAATTCCAATTGGTTGGATAATACCTAAAAAACCACGATCTGCTGCGTGGCAAAAATATCTTAAAAATGATACATCTTAAAATGATTAATTAATTAATAAAATCCCGTTAAAAGTATTTTTTTTATTTTTTTAATTGAAATAAGATCATTTTGGAATTGTGTTTAGTTTAAATAAAGTGCCATGGTGATACGTTGTAATAGAAGCCTATTATCTAATAATGTTTCCTGGTATACGAAATGTAATTATTTTTTATTAAAATTTATATGGAAAAAAATGTACATAATATGTTACAGTAATAAATCGATAACATTTTGGATGTTCAAGCTATACTAAATATTAGATTTTTTTGTGCTGCACTTGAGGGTTCTAAAGTTTGATTATCTCTAACCATCATAATATGTTGAGCCTCAGCACCAGATAATAAAATTTGAAGTGTACCTTGTAATTGTGCCAAAGATGTAATTAAATCCTCTTCTTCTTCTAACTTATTTGCTAACAAATTGAACATTTTTCGTGTTTCTGGTGCCAATTCATCTAAATTATCTTCATAGATATCTATAATGTTAAATAATATAAAACATATTTCATGATGGTATATTTATACATATAAAAAAGAAAATTCTATATAATATTTATTAACAAACCCATTAAAACGTTGACCACGCGTGATAATACTCGTCCAAATCGAACATTACCGATGTGTTTAATTAAAAATTTAATAATATTAGAAAGAGATTTTCCATCTCTTCCAGCAAGTGCCTGTCTGAGACCTTGTCTTTTATTAAGTTCATGTAATAATGCAACAGTCACGTGTGGATTTTTACTAAGAATATAAGGTACCATAACAGAATCCAAAGCTTTGGAATATTGAAACTTTCTCAACCAAGTATCGTGTTTGCTTATTTTTTCTCTAATTTCTTCTTCCACGACATTATCTACGCTTGATATATAAGTATTTCCACCTTCATTTTTGTACGACACTTTTTTACGTTTAACTTTGATATCTTTAACATCTTCTTCTCTTCTTTGTACCGAAATTAAACTATCTACCATACCAGCCACTATTGTTTCATCATTTGCCTATAATTAAAAATAACGATATCGTAATAAATTCTTATCTAATCGAATAAGATGAAATTACTTTAATTGTAATTGTGTAATAATGTATTTACACTAATTCCCATGCTGAGAACTGAATTGGGATAATCCAATGTGTGAACGGTTTTATATGTTCCAGAATCATAGATTTTAACGTGTCTATCCAACGAACCAGACAATATTCTATGACCATTAGATGTTATTTTTAAACAGGTCACAGTTTTATGGTGTTGAGAAATTTTTGCTAATAATTTTCCACCTGCAAGAGCGTCCCATACTTTGACATCCGTTCCACCTGTTTTTTTTATTAAATATAATTAATTTAATTATACATCGATAAGAGGCATAGATTTATATTCAAATACAATGCAAGACGTGATTACTTAACTGCCGATAAAAAGATTCCTCCAGATGGTAAGAATAGAACACTTTCAACAGGTGCTTCGTGATTCACAGTAAATATTTTGTTATTTGTTCTAGTATCGTACATATTTATTAATTTATCGTAGCCACCCGATAATACTAAATCAGACGATATAGGACTTACAGCACCGGCTCTAATATAATCTGTATGTTCATTAAAAGTAATGATTTGTTTTTCAGACCCTATATCCCATAATACAACAGTTTTGTCATCGGAAAATGAAGCAATGCGAAGATTATCTGCTGTAAAAAATGTTCTATGTACAGCAGCTTTATGACCAGAGAAAAGACGTAAAAGACTTTTCGTGCTAACATCGAATAATCGTACAACAGATTCTTCTCCTCCGGCACATAATAAATTGCCATCTCTGCGAAAGGAACCACCATAGGCAGCTTCCTTGAATCTACTGAAATTCTTTGTAACTAATTTTGTTATTGGATTGTAGATTTGTACTCTGACAGAACAAGTAACAGCAAAATAATGCGGTTCTACTGGTGAAAAGTCAATATAATCGATAGGACCAAATTCTTTTACTAGAACAGGTGTCTGTTAAATATATATTCATACATTATTAATATTGAAAATATTCAATTAAGAGATTCAATGATTTATAGGTTATGTTCATACAAACTCACCGTATATTTTTTCCAATAAATGTTATCCGGTGTTATTTCAGGTCCTGCTCTCATAAATATCTTCGGATTTGTTTTTTTAAAAGACGCCATTGCGTAAAAATTATTATTCAAGAATATATAAATATATATTCAAAAAATATAACGAGAGATAATTACTCGTTTATAAATTAAGTGCACATATTTATTGATATTAAAGAACACATGGTAAACTAAGAATTTTGGTATGTAATCTAGTGACAGAAACTAGAATTAACACTTACAAAATAAAACCAATGAACTATTGATGCTACGATCTGCTATTTGTTTGTAAAATTAAATGTGAAATTTCTATAAGTAAATTGGATACACACGTCAATTATTTATAATTAAAATATATACTTTTATTATCTCTTATACACACATTTATTTATATCATTTATCAATCTATCCCTTCAAACGAGTAGTTCAATTTTTGACCATTAGATGGCAAAAGTACTACGATGTTATCGATAATACAGTAGATCGATGTTATCGATAATACAGTAGATCGATATTATCAAGGTACGGTAACGAGATATATCGATTTAAAGACGAAACCTTTCGTATGATCTCGAAATAATAAAATAATATTTACATATTGAATATATAAAAATATTGGTAAGTATATATTTGTAAAATTTATCTAGAAAATATTAGAATTAATTTTCCTTCAATCTCTTAACAAATTTAAATATATTTGGTGTTTAATTATTTAAACTCAAAGAGACGATCACGCGACTATGATTTCCGTGGCGCCGATGTATAACGATTCGCCGTTTATGTCGTTCCTCTTCGGGCCACGAAACTCTCTGTGTAAAGAGAGAGAGAGAGAGAGAGAGAGAGAGAGAGAGAGAGAGAGAGA
>JACGTP010000837.1:0-17099 GCA_023678845.1 Mischocyttarus mexicanus
TCAACAGTTAGCGCCAGTACAGTGTAGTTGCTGCAATAGTTGTAGTTTTTAATGGTTGCTATAGTTATAGTAATAGTAGTGTGATAGTTGAGATGTAGTTTTAACCCGTCACTGATAGCAATAACAGTTAACACTAGTATAGTAGTTGCTGTAATAGTTGTAGCTGTTAATGGTTGTTATAGTTGTAGTAATAGTAGTATAGTAGTTGCTGTAGTTTTAATCCGTCACTGATAGCAATAACAATAATAGCAATACCCACTAACAGTTAGCACCAGTACAGTGTAGTTGCTACAGTAATTGTAGTTGTTAATGGTTGCTATAGTTGTAGTAATAGTATTATAGTAGTTTCTGTAGTTTTAACCCGTCATTGATAGCAATAACAGTAACAGCAATACCATTAACAACAGTTAGCACCAGTATAGTAATTGCTGTAATAGTAGTTGTAGTTGTAATGATTGCCATAGTGTAGTAATAGTAGTGTAGCTGTTGCTGTAGTTTTCATTTTAATTGTACTAATAATATAGTAATTGTAGTTGCTGTATTTGCTGTATTTGTAATTGTTATTGTATTGTGGTAATAGTGATTGCTGTAGTTATCATTTTAACTATAGTAACAGAAATAGTTTCACTTATAATTGTAATTTCAACGTAATAATAATAATAGTAAATGGAGTATTAAAAAAATTCACTATAATTATAATTATAATTGTATTTTTAATTACTGTAGTAACGTTTATTGTATTTGCATTAATAAAAATAATAAAAAGAATTGAATTAATATAAAGGATTAACATTTGTAAGGATAGAATCTCTCTCTCTCTCTCTCTCTCTCTCTTAATCTCCTTATGACGTATTTATCGTTGCAATGACGTCAAGAGTACCACAACCAACTGCAAATCCTGCGTGGGTCTATCCTTTTATGTATTTCTTTTTTGTAAACAAACATTCCTTGATTATCAATCTTCATTTTTATTTCTCTATCGTCATAGTTTTTTCGTTGGTTGGTTGATGATTTAATAAATGATTTATTTGATAAATTCGTTTACAAATTCCTTAATCCTTCCGATGCACTCGGATGATTGTTACCATCTGTTACATCACATACGTCATACGCCGACGCACGTTGTTTAAAGTTCACCGATTACGCCATTGGTTCACATGTTTACGATTTAACTTGGATTTTTTGTTTGGAAGAATATGTTTTTTTCAATTTCTTCTTACCTTTTAAACGGTGATGATGTATTGCACATTTACCGATCATTTTAAGAAGAGTCCTGAAGTTGAGTCGAAATAGGTAAATTAAAATCATCGTACAATATTTCTTATTAATTATGAAAATACTCGAAAGTAATTGAATAATTCGTGAAGATATTCGAATTGAAAGTTACGAAGCACCATTCCTTATTAAGTTTTATTTTTTTTATAAGTAAATATGATCGAAATTAAAAAAGGGTGATTTCCAAGGGCGGATCTTGAAAATTTGTATGAAAGTTCGGTCAGTGACGTGTTCATAATTGTATCCTGTGTTAAAAGTATATACCGGCTACTTCACAATGGAGACTGAAGAGACTGATAACACATATATATATATGTACATTTACAAAGACAAATATTACACGTGAGGAGCGTGAACAATGCAATGACATGGCAATTTGTGTTCCAGTAAAGCATCGCGGACTAGGTCACATCCATGTAGCCTCACTTTTCTGATTACCGGGTTAAACGCTCGCATTTCGTTCGAGAATGACATTACCCTTCCAGATAACTGAGCTTGGGTTTTATAACAAATTTACTTTTAAATGGTCCGATATCTGTTAATAGAAAAAAATGACAAATGAAAAATATTGTCAATGTGTTAGGTATCAGGTTGTCTAGTATGAAATGGAGCAAAAAATGCACGTAATTGAATACGAGTTTGCTCCATTTCATATTTTACTTTCTTGTTTACTATGGCACGTGAAATTTGCAAAAGTTTCATAGGACAAGGGGTTAAATCCTAAATAATGTTTATAATAAATAAATTAATAAAAGATTAGATAGATATTATAAATATTATTTACTGATATTACGTTGTCTAGTATGAAATGGAGCAAAAAATGCATGTAATTGAATTGGAATTTGCTCCATTTCATATTTGACAACCTAATATCTAACACATTGACAATATATTATTAATTATCGATGTAAGCGCGATAAACATATGAAATAAAAATACTAAGCAAATAATTGAACGTGTTTTAAGATAATTATAATTAATTATCAATAAAGGTTTGAAAGTTAAAACAATAATCGTATTGTTTGTTACACGGGGTCTCAATCTTCGACGATTCTAACGACATTCTTAACGACCATAACTTCCGTTCATAAAAATGATTGCTCGTGTAATAAAATCGAGAAAGAAGAAGCAGAATAAGAAGATGAAGAAGAGTTGAATAAGAAACGGGGAAAAGAGAGGAAAAAAAAAAGAAAAAAAAAAGAAAAGATATCGCAAAAAATATTACTCACTCGAAATCGTCATCGTAAAATAACGTTATCAACAAATATCCAATGATGGACATATTGTTATTATTGTATCTTTGTAAAAAAAAATATGAGATATCTCTCAAGATTGATTTTAATCTTATTTTTAGAGAAAATAAATGAAAAGAAAATTCACTTTTAAAGTCCAAACAATGAAACTTAATCAAATAACGAATAAAACTTTTTTATTGGAAAAGTCTAAGAAATATGTTAAAAGAAAATAAAGTTTGATCTTTGATTTAAATTCAAATGTTTTCAATATAAAACTAAACATTTTCGGTATACATTGAATGACTTATAAAACCTTTAGATTCTGATATCTTTTTATCGTTTTATATAATAAATAATAGATAAAGTATATACAATGAGTCATAGGAATTAGCCTAACCTGATGTCTCGTTGTAAATTTGAAATAATTAATATTGACTTATAACGCAAAGTTTGAAATAAAATAAAAATGTTTATACATCAGAAAATCTTTCTAACTGATATTTATTTTATTGCATAACAATATTTAAGAGATGTAATTAAAATAACAAATGATTATTTTTATCTTACCATAAATTGTCTAACGTGTCTAAAAAAGTTTTCACTTTAAAAAAAATATTGGTTTTGTTTTAAATTGACAATAATTTTAAGAATAATTCCTATGATTTATTATACATCTGTTTAAGAGTTGTATGTATCCAGTATATTTGAATCAAAGATCAAACAAAACAGTTTAGGTTCAAAGATTAATCAAATTCATTGTCAAACAATTTTATCGTAAGCTTTCAATAATTTTTATCAATAATCATAGACTTTATTTCCTTTTCCAAAATTATCTTTCCATTCAGTTACAATCAGAAATATATTTCATTGTAAGGTATACGATTTTCGTAAAAAGAAGATTAAAGCTTTGACATTGAAAAGATAGACGATGTTAAGAATGCTAAGTCTTCCGTTATTCTAATCTCTCTGGCAATTTTCCCACTGATTTCGATCTCGACTTTGAATGCATCTGAGTAGTGCAGTTTTACGACGTTTCAATGAGTTGCATACTTTTTTTTTTAATATTTTCTTTTACTTTATATTCAAAATTTATCATCATTATTAGTAAATACATTAAAATATAAAAATAAATATAAAATAAATATTATTATTATAAAAATAAATATTATTTTAAAATATTAATTTTAAATTATATTATAAAATAAATATTATCTTTAAATTTTAATTATAAATTATTATTATAAAATAAATATTATTATTATTAAAATAAATATTATTTTTAAATATTAATTATAAATTATATTATAAGATAAATATTATTATTATTATAAAATAAATATTATTATTATAAAAATAAATATTATTTTTAAATATTGCAATTGAAAAAATTACAAAATAAAATGTATATAATACCATTGCAATATTACAAACGTATATGCATAATAGTAACACGTAATTAATAAATCATAAAATAATGGATAGAAAAAGAAATATTAATATAGATAAAAATTGTTTAAACAAATGACAAAATAAGTCATCTTCCTCGTGAAGGAAAAAAACCAATCATGATCCCTTGCGATCTATCATCATATTCACGATCAAATGCATACACAAAGATCACAGTGACACCTAATTTGCTTTCATCGTAACACGTGTATATATAATATGTACACACATAGTATACACACATATACAAGTGTACATATCCACACACAGACGTTCCTTAGTACAAAATTAGAAACCTAAACGTCTCCTTGGCATTCTAAGATAAAATTATTCCCACCTACATAACTTTTCGAATATTCTTCGTTAAAAGGGGGAAAAGATACAGAAAAAAAAACAACCAAAATAATCTAATCACTCTAATCGCAAGTTATTCAATGAAACATAGAAGTAATTTTTCTGAGAGGATGATCGTTTAAGTTTCGTTTTTATTAAACGAGTACGAACTTACGAGATGTGTTAAGTGTATAAATATACCTGAGTACGGTTCTTTACAACTGACAATGAGATTAGAAATCTTATGTACATAACATGTATATACATACAATATCTAAATAAGTATCTTTGTATCTGTATGTGTGTATATGTGTGTATGTGTGTGTGTAATTGACATTGCAAACGACAATCAAAACTGTCTTCGAGTGTCGACTAATTTTATTTCCTCCAATTTAATTACTTGCTATAAATAATTATAACATAATCATAATTTCTTTTATATAATATTTATCTTCTTATTTTAATCTCTTTTTTACTAAAAAACCCGATTTATTTAACAAAGAAAATAATCAATAATAATCTTATTTCTTTAAAAATATAATTATTACTTCAATTTGTTCGTAAATAATCCTACAATTTTAATTTGTATTAATACCTTATCGAAAATAATTTAGTCTGAGATTTTCTTACGATATTTCTGATGCAACCCTGACGTAACCCTGACAATTCAACGACTTGTTTTACGAAATAAATATTCTACAGTCAAATATATAATTTTCTCACGTGTATGTGTGTGTTTGTGTGTGTATTTTTTTTTTTAAATAATTTACAAATATTTGTATTTGGATATATTGTATAAGCTATGTAATATAAATAATAATAATAATAATAATAATAATAATAATTTATTATTATTTATAGGAAATTGTTGAAAGGATTACGCAATGGCTACCTTACACTTGCTTCTTCAATTGCTAACCCTTGAACGTAACTCAGCCGGCGTTTGGATTGTAACGAGAGGAACGTTCTATGTATTACATACGATAACGATCCTACTGACTTTACATCAACGATCTTTCTATATACCCAGAGTATATCTAACTCTTACGAATAAATTATCCATTCTTGTAACTCAACTAAAATTGTGATTCTTTTTTTTCAAAAGGACCATACACATAGACATATACATCAACATTTATCAACATTTCTATTAATCCCTTCAAAAGAAAGAAGAATCTATTATAAATAAATAAATAAATAATATTTAATTTATAAGAATAAAGTAATATAAATGTATGGTGTAGGTACAAATGAATAATCTTATTTTTACTCATAAGTGGGGGTCGAGTATTATTTTAAAGTAAAAGGAAAAAAAAAGTAATTAAAAAGAAGAAGAAGAAGAAGAAAGATAGAAAGAAAGAAAGAAAGAAAGAAAGAAAGAGAATAATTGTTATAAAAACATTGACACATTCACAAGTACATAAAAGCACTCGCGGCCAACGCTAAGGACTTCCGTAACATATTCACAAATTGATAAATTACTGCACGTGTTTAAGTTCGACCGTGAGGACCAATAACTTAACATACGTATTTTAATATACACACCTTCGTATCTCCTCATAGATATCATTTTCAAATAATAATATGAACTTTCACTTTGTAATATATACATGTATATAATACATGTATATAATACATGTACATACTAATACATATACACCATAATGTATATTATTTAATATCATATTACTTTATTTGTATATCGAATCCAGTTTATTTTGTTTCTCATATTTGACCCTTTTTTTTTTTCTTACTTCAATCAATTCATCATAATCAACATCTAATAATTTGAAACAAAAACCAAAAGAGAAAAAAAAAATATTTCAAAAAAAAATATAAATAAAAATAAATAAATAAATAATTAATTAATGCGTGTTGCATGCGTGTGTATACGTGTATGCATGCATGCATGCGTGCATGCGTGTACTCACACAGATTTAAGTTATAGTCAGCTACAAGCCGATTCACTCCGAATACACTTTTTCTTTATTCGCAACGAGAAACGCACTCGAGCTTCCCACATTTTAACGTTGCATCGACCTACGTCGTCGCACGTCGTCGACACTGACACTTTTAACTATACTTTATAAATAGATCTATTCAATTTGCATTAGATTAACTATTTTCTATATTATCCTTTTCTTTCTTCTTTCTTTTCTTCCTCTTTCTATTATCTTGCATTAAAATAAATAAAACAAAATAATTGATTTCTTTTCTTTTTTTTTGGATTTAATATACGATTCAGAATATTAACGCACGTATATCTTTTTTTTTTTAGGTACGTAAGATTTTTTTTTTATTTCTTTAGCAAAATTAAAAGATCAATCACGTAAGCTGAAACATTATCAAAGTTTCAAAAAGACATCGTTGTTTTCTTCACACCTTTTTCTATCTTTCTTTTTGATCTTTTTTTTTGTATTTTAATATTATTACAAAATTAAATTTTTTTTGTTAATATTTTATTATATATATTTTAATATCAATTGGATATATTTTTTCTGTTCTTCTTGAACGACGACAACAACGATAGGAACGATCCTCTCAAACGGGAGATGCAATCCAACGGGTGCGGAGGGATAGTTGGCACTGAGAGATCTAACTATTTCATTCAGAGATAGAGAGAAAGAGAGAGAGAGGAAAAGAAAGAGAGAAATAAAGAGAGATAGAGATAAAGTGAGAGAGAGAAAATCATGTTGGTAGATCGCCGTGAGAGAAACGGAGAGACACGACGAGACTGAAAGGGCCGCGAATGAAAACGGCGCTGAGCGATTACGCTCAGCGATTACTGACCACAGCCGATGGTGATGACGATGATGACAATGATGACGATGATGATGATAGTGATGATGGGGATGATGATGATGATGAGATGAATTTGTAGGCGGTACGAACTGAGTTTAACCGAAACTAACATAAGTTGTATTTCATTTTTCTATGATTTTTTTCTCCATGATATCTTTTGAATAATATTTTTTTTTTTAATATGTGTTACACGTAAATGCCATAGATTTAGAAGAATATGTTTTTAGGACATAGTTTGTTCTTGGGAACGCGTTACGTGCCATTTTTTTGCTCAATTTTTCAATTCAGTGATACATTTTCTTTGCTTTCCTACAACCCACAGAATCATTATTTGCTTTATAATGGCTCGATGTTTTGATAGAAATATATTCTACAGTATCTTAAATTTATTATAAAATGTATGGTTTTTTTTTTAGTGTATTATATTAATACATATGTGGTGTGTACCACCGGTGGTACACGTGGCACGGAACGTATTTAGCTTTATGGGATTATGTAAGAGTGGGTTATATATTGTTTTGTAATTGTTGTAAATATGGATTTTGAACGTAGTATATTCTAAAATAATTGAATTAGAGAACAATAATATTTTTATCTTTAAAAATACCAGATTATAATTAAAATTAAAAATAATATAATTTAGATTAAACATATTTTATCCCCAAACTCTCTTATCATATTTTTATATTAATATTAATAATATATTTTATTTTTTTTAATGCATATAACTTTGACTTAAACACAATCTAACTTTAAAATAATTCAATTATATGACAATATTGTTTTTGAAGCAGCAAATGGTAATTAAAACTAAAGTAAAAGTAATTTAGATTTATGTTTTATTAATAATATCATTTATTAATATAATATTATTAATGTTTATATTTAAAAATAACCGTGAAACGATAAATAAATTTGATTAACATTACATATGTTATATAATTAACATATAGATAAAATTTATATCATCAAATTAATTGAAATTAATAAAAAGAAAATATTATCCTTTTTGATAATACTTGTAATAAATGATTTGATTTATCTTGAAATAAAAGAATCAACGAGATACTGATGCAACCAATCTCTGCTAAGCAGCTAACGAGACTCCAATTTATATGACGTTCGCCCACGCCATGCATATATTATGTGTATATATATATACACATACACATTCGTAATGATAAATATGCTTAGATTTGAAGCATATCATAAAAATACTATTTTACATAGTAAGATGATCCCTGATATCGAAGTTTCTAAATCGTTAAATTACTTTAAGAAAAAAATAAATGATTCATTGAAATAATTAAATACATCCATAATTTATAATAATAAGATATATACATAGATATTTATATATATATATATATATATATATTATATATGTAATATCACGTGTAATCAATACAATAATATTACATTAAAACAAAAAGAGTATTTAAATATTTTTATATCCTGTTATGTAAATAATAATAAATCAAACAATTGTATAAAAGGTAATAGAACGTATAATATTTTTGTTGTTGGTTGTTATTGTTATTGTTATTATTGTTATTGCATGTGAAATACAATAAAACGTCAATCTTTTTTTTTTTTATCACATATCGATTATAATAAATATATATATAATATATATATATTTTTATATATGGCATACATAACAAAAGAAAAAACAAAAATTAAAAGTTTACCTTCTTCTCCATTGTGAACACAATTTAAGCTCTTCATCATCAACACATACGCTTTACACGTCAAATCAACTTCACTGGAAAATGTCTATACAAATATACGCTTTCGTAAGAGCGTTATTAATAATATGATACGTTTCTGTACATTTATATAAATTTTACGCCATTCAATTAATCATCAATTATTATTTATCCTCATTTCTTGTCATTTTTCCATTTACTCATTCGCTAACACTTGAAAAAATATCTCATTCGCATGGAGAATACGTTAAGCAATAATATACAAGAGTAGATATAAATATTAGTTTTTGAGAAAAAACAAATCAATCATTTTGTTTTTCGTTAAATACCTGTAGTGATATATATCTCTGTCAATGTAAAAAATAATGGATTTCTTTTTTCCTCAAACTAATATTTATACCAATATTTACAAGTTACATGTTTATCTAGTAAAATTTTATGATAAAATTTAATTCTCCGACATTGAGGGATATTTATTTATTCATTGCTCTTTAGACCCTTACGATTAATAATTTCATAAAAAATCTTCTTCTTGTGCTGCCTATACCAATTAATTTTATATTCTTCACATACAATATCATTGTACTTATTTTTTTCTTTCGTCTTTTTTTTTTATATCTTTCTTATTAATTAATTAATTAATTTAGAGAAAACACTGAATGAAAACAAGTTATCGGTTTAGGCTTATAATATAATTTTATGCATCATTTGTTCATTCATTTATCCATTCGTTTATAAACTTAATCATTCATCATTCATTCAATATATTCATTCGTTTCTTGTCTTTTTTTTCCATTCCATGCTAAAAGGGTTTGAACTTGTTTGTAAATATATGTATATTGATTGCGTTAAAGAGAATGACTTCGATATACAGTCACTTCTGATAATTTCTTCGATAATAGATCTGATAAATCAGTCTCCTACATCCGAATCACCATCTCCAATAGCATAAAGTATATGAAATGCAATACCAAGAAGAGCTGTTCCTATTAGATCACCGGCAGCAGTCAAATATGGAATCGCAGAACTGTCTGGGTCCATTCCTCTTGTCCACATCCAAACGACCATCAATTGTGCAATATACAATAATAAAATTACCTGAAAACACGATTAAATCATGCTATTAAATTTATTATTATAATAAATTAATGAAATAAAATTGATTGATCGACATATACCTGCAACAGTGCAACGGTTAAATAGACGATAATAAATATTGATGTGAAAGATGTATGGCCAGCTTGCAGATAACTTATCGTGTAACTAAATATTAAATGGCCTGGTATAACCATCATTAATAAAACCCTAGCAGTCCTAGCGTGTCCTCCTAATTAATAAAATTTCAGTTTAAATAATTATTATATTTAATTTGACATATGTTAAATAATATTTTAGATACCTTTAGCAAAAAATGCATGAAATGGGCTTATACAAATAGTTGGCGCAGTTTGACTACCCAAACGAAAATCTTTATGCAACGAAGTCGAAATTCTACTAGCTTGGACGGCAACAAGGTTTCCTCCGACTCCATTAATAACTAATTGAAAAACAGCTATTCCTTTATAGCTGGATATCGTGTAGTCTAAGATGAGACCACCTAAGCTGAAAATCATGTATGGTTTTTAAATTTTTTTTCTAATTAATATTGATCGATAATAAACAAACAAAATATACCTGCTAATAAGCATAGCAGATATCACAGGTGTCCAGCCATAATCTAATACTTCTTTAGTAAATGGATTTTTAGCAGCGATATAACCCCAGATAGGCGTTGCCAAGATACAGAAAAATATTAAAGTTGGTGCAATCCATGGAGCATTACCTATGACAATAAATTGTATATGAAGTTGAGATTAATACAGAAAAATGTTACTACATTGCGTTAATTATTTTAATTAATAAGCATTTAAGATTTGTTTACCTATAGAATGATACAAGATAGAAGCAATCCACGATAATAGAGCTAGTGTTGTTAAATCTCCTAAAGAAGCTGCAATTGGAGTAGCAACGTTGTCTGGATTAATGTTCATGTGTCTTGAAAATAATATTACGGCAACCATTACAAGTCCCAAAAAGAAGCTCGCTACAGAAGCAGTGACCAAGGCACTAGCGCATAACAAAAGTCCATGATGTATATCAAAATGTGCTTCCGGAACCCAACCAAGTATAACAGCAGCCAATGATGCCAAAAGCCCTACCACCATGGCTTGACATTGTAT
The DNA here is from genome assembly GCA_023678845.1 of Mischocyttarus mexicanus. NCBI lineage: Eukaryota > Metazoa > Arthropoda > Insecta > Hymenoptera > Vespidae > Mischocyttarus > Mischocyttarus mexicanus. Next base: position 11,020 of record JACGTP010000837.1, read on the forward strand.
CAAAGCCAAATTTCCCACAATTAGAGTCCATTGTTGTTTCTTTGTATCCATGTGACCTAAATTTGCCTGGGTGGATAAACGTGAAGCTAGAGTCATCTCCAAATTTCCCTTCAAACCTAACAATGCTGGAACTAATATGTACACTTCGGAAACAATTTGATAAACTGGCCAGTGCTGTAAAACAAAATATAATTATTATATTTTAATAATGTATGTATATAAATGTATATATATATCGATATTAATTATTATACTTGGTTTATATACTTGAACAACATCCAATAGAAGACTAGCTGCGACCATACCAAAACCAGCAAGTAAAAATGGTATAAACATTTGAATGGATATTGACCAAACATTATCGTCCTCTGTTGTAACTGGAACTTTCTGAACGTTCAACTTTTTTATATGATTATTAACAGCTTCGTTCTTGATAGATGATCTTATTAATCTTTGATTATCACCATCTTCGCTCTCATCATCAGAATTCATTTCCAAATCCATAGTTATATCAGCTATATCAGAACCAAGTTCTTCACTACCTAGGCCAACCATTTTTTTATATTTAAAACTTCCTTCTAGACTTTTATGCTCAACGTTGTCCTTCTTTCTTTGTAATTCTCGTTTTCGTAACTCGACATGACTCATTCTTAGTCTTTTCCTTGTTTATATTTGACGAGTACTGAAACAAACAAAAAATCATGAATTAGCAAATAAAAAAGATTGATTATTTTATACAAGAGCTTTAAAAAAAAAAAAAAGAATATTATTAATTAGGTAACTTTACTCGCAAAAATGGTGACAACACAAATTTAAAAATGTCAGAAATATTATAAGAAATAAAATGTTAATTAATAATGGTAATAAATAAATGTATTATAAATTGTTAATTATATGTTTTCTTACTCGTAGAAATATGATATGATACAAATTGTAACATTTATCTTTGATAAAAACGAGAAACAACAAAACCACTTTTGTTAACAAATTAAATGTACTGTTAACAAATAAATACAATCTATTTTAATCAACTTATCAAAAGATGAGTCAGAGATTAGCATAATACAATCACTGAATGTGTTATCTAATAACGAACACGATTGTGAAAATTCTTCTTTTACGATTACGTATATACCTTCTTACACACACTCGACAAAACAATTTTATCCGCACTAAAAAACCGAAATAAATTTAGACGGGACGTTCGATGCCAAAGTTTCCCGCCAATTTTTTTTATTTGAAATCTAGGTTAATGTACTTTTCTTTAATTTAATTTTTACAATTTTCTTTAAATTTATATTTATTATCCAACGTTAAATAATGTTTATTATTAAAAATTGAATTGTAATTAATTATTTATTATATAACTTTATTATATAAAGTATAAAAAAAATATAAGAATTGGATTAAAAAGAAAATCAATAAAATAATCGATCAATCGATTAATCGATTTCTACTTTATTTTACTAACGAGATCAAATCAATAACTGTTTTGAAAATAATTCACGTTTTAAAGAAATGTTTGAACAATTGTTGATGATTAATTAAAAATAAAAACAATATCTTGCATTGTACATCGTAAATTCCACTGTACTTTCTTTTTTTTTTTAATCTTGTTTATTTGTTTTTATCTTTTTTCAAAGAAAGATATAAACAAAGTAATGTAAACAAGTTCTGTCAATGCACATTTTTAATCGTTCTAAAAATGTCTGATTACGAATTATCCAAGAAAACAAACATAAATCGTAATAAACAAATACACTCGCTGAAAAAACCATATGTGAAGGAAAATAAGAATTGATTTTTTAAAAAAAGTGAATAATTTAATAATTTATTAACCTTAAATATTCGTTCTGATATCAAATATTACCGGGCTAATCACAAATTCCGGTACCATGTTTTATTTTTAATTGAAAAAAAAAGAAAAATGGAAAGAAATTTATCGTTGATAAAAAAAAATGTAAAAGCCGACAATCTTATCACAATTCGTACTTGGGAATAATTTAAAGAAAATTTCACACGAATTGGAGGTTAAATTAATCAACGATTTATATATCCACAAAATAACAGTAATTCTATTTATCAAAGTTAATAATACCTAAACAAAATAAAACATCTATCGAAGTAAATATTTCTTTCGAACGATACAATCGTCAATGTTCATTGATAAAAAAAAAAACAATGTAATTTATAAGGGCCACGTAATCAATTCATTTATTATTTGGATAACATAACCTCAAAAAAGTGAAAAGACCGACATAGTAGTACTAACCTCGAAGATGGGATTAAATCTTTGAAATTGTTGGCGCTTCTCCATCGGTCGTCGAGCATGGTTATGGTTTCTGACAAGAACAAGAAGAACAAGAAGAAGGGACGAAAGAAAAAAAAAAGGGCTTCTTTGGGGAGGGAGAAAATGGCGGGTCTTTATCTTTCTATATATTTTTTTTTCAATTTTTCTCTACTATCTTCCCTTTTATTTTTCTTTACTTTCTTCACTCGAAACTTTTCGTATTCGTGGCAAATACAATCGAACAATTCCACACGTTTGACGCACTAAACGTTGACTGAAGACTCGTACCGTTAACAAATATACTAACCGATAACGTTCGATGACTTTTTTTTTTTCCGATTGCAGTATCCTCTTCTTTCCTATCATTTAAATATACAAACAACGTATACTTGTTATTTTAACAAATATTTATTTAACACATGTGTGCGTATATGTACACGCAAACCACGAGTACAATTTTTTTTATTTCTAATCTTTTATTATTTTTATTATTATTTCTAATTATTCCTACGTGTTATAGTAAAATTTTAAATTTATTTTCAGAAATTATATTACCCATATAAGGAACTTGATTTAGAAATTTTCTATACTATCAACTCTGTCGGTAAACTTTTTATCGACGTTTCTTACATTACCGACAACGAAGAAATGGGTTGACTGAAGAATGGTTTCGATATTATCGATCGATATTCATCGATAGTTTCATGACTTTAGTTGTAGATGTTGCAATTTAAGCGGGATTTTTTTAAATAATAATATTTCAAAGTAAAACGTGATATTGTTTTTGAATAAAAAGTACTTTATATTGTGTTTCTATACTTTTCAAATAAAAACTATTTTTATTTGTTCTAATTTCTTGTTATTTAAAGAGATCTTAATAAAAAAATACAAATCTTTACGTAGAATAATATTAATCAGTTAATTGTAGTTTGACGAGTATACTCGTCATGGAGAAATGGCAAAATAAATAATAAAATTATTCAAAGTAAGTAATAAAATAAGAAATTATATAAAATAAACCTATTTTTTTGATGAAATATTTTAACAGTGACATTTACTCTATGCTCGACGACTATACTCGTCATCGATCGATTTTCGTGAGAGAGGTGCGCACTTTCAAAACGGAACAACATAATTAACTGGTTAATAAATAAAATTGTCTAAAAGATTGGTTAAATAATTGCATTTCCTTATTGAAATAACGCAGTATTTGTATGTAACTATTACATATATGTAAACATACAATTCTAAACTGAACTATCTCTTTCTGTCTCATTAATTTAGCTTTCTGAATGCTTTTGGATTCGAACCAATGTGTTCCTCGGGGTATTTTCAACTGTACTGTTGAAACTGACCAGAGTGTTGGAGAATTTTCAACAGGAAAGCAAAGAAAATCAGACGAGATAGAGGATAAGGATAGAGATATAGAAAGAGAGAGAGAGAGAGAGAGAGAGAGAGAGAGAGAGAGAAAGTGGGGTCGAAAGCTCAGCCATCATATCGCACGGTTGTTGCGTTTGCATTAGTTCCGTTCCTTCGCTATGGAATTCGCGGTATTCCATTACCGTTCACTAACCACTCACCCTTTCCAACAATATTAGAAACTTACAAAAGCGAGACGAATGCAATAATTCGAAACCACCGATGGTTTCTCGCTTCGTTTAAAGTGATATAACTCGAAATCATTTAATTGTATAGTCATAATAATAAATTATTCATAACGTTTAATAACTCGACTAATGGAAAGAAAATCATTTTCCCTTAATTATTTACATTTGTGTATGTGTGTATGCTGAAACAGTTCATACCGATCAAAAATATATAAAAAAATATATAAAAATTGGTTTTTATTTACAATTGAAACTAAAGAAGAAACAAAAACACGAAATTACTTTCCGAACAATTTAATATATCTCAATAGTATAACATATTGAATAAATATGAAATAATTGTGCAATTTTAATCCTTTTGGCATCACATTATTCTTTCATTCTTTTCCAAATATGCTGCTTTTTGAATTTTTTAAATATTCTTAGTTTGGTTTTTATGGGCTTGTTTCCGAAACTATAGTAAATTCGTCAAATTCGTTCGGTTATCTTCGCATAGGCATCGATTTTCGCTATGCACTAAAAGGGATATACATGCATGGGAACTTATATGTGTGTACATGAATAATAACTATATGTATATAAAATATATGGGGTAAAAGACCCCATTATGGACAAGGTCCCCATTATGGACAAGGTCCCCATTATGGACAAGGTCCCCATTATGGACAAGGTCCCCATTATGGACAAGGTCCCCCTTTATGGACACCTTGTTGAATTATATTATTTTATTAATAAATTCTGTTAATAATCACAATTGTTAATATTTCATAACAATTTTTATAAGGAACGTTCTGACGCACTGACAAAGTTTCAAGACGAACAATTAGAACTTTATATTGAACCTTACACTTTTACCTTAAACCTTCCCTTTCCCTAATATTTTCAACCTACTGTTTTAAATAAAGTTTTTATTTTGTGAAAAAAATGGCGAGAATTTATTCAAGGTCCTAATATTAGTATCATTTATAATGATAAAATAAAAATTAATGTATTATTTAAACGTTTCTTCATTCTTTTTATTGTTTCAGTAATATAGAGCTATTTTCATACTAGTATCAAATTAATTATTATATCCTTCTCTACGTTTTCTTTTTCTTTCTTTCTAATATCATTTTTTTTTAATTTAATTTTCTCTCTCCTTCTTTATTCCTCACTTTTTCTCTGGTTACTCTCTCGTGGTTTTTCCAGTTTACGTTTTAGAATGCATCAAAGTAAGAGAGAATGCGAGAGAGAATGAAAGAAAAAAAAAAGAAGGGAAAAAGAAAAAAAAGGAAAGAAACGTCCTAGACGAGTTGGAAAAAACGTATTTATTTTATTACGTGGCCGGAAAAAATGGTGAATGGGGAAATTACAAACATTTTTCTAACATTTTTTTATATACTTGGGTATGCGTTTATATGTGTGTTTCTTTTAATTCCTTTTTAACTTTTTATTTATTTTTTTTTATTTTTCGGTAAAACCAACGAAACTTCGGGTGTATGTTCGTATACGTGCGCACGTGCGTATTAAAAAGATCTAACACAAATTGAATTAGCATAAAAGTTTATGGGATACCATAAACGATCGGTTAACGTTAGCATCGAGTTATCATATTTTTGCGTATTTACAGGTTCGATAATATAATTATTGTATTCTATTTATTTAATCAGTTAACTGTGTTGCTCTGTTTTGAATGTGCACACATCTATGTGTCACGAAAATCGATCAATGACAAGTATACTCGTCAAGCACAGAGTAAGTGTCGTTAGTAATAATATGCAACAAATGAAGAAATATTTTTTTATAATACTTGTTGAGTCTTTTTTTTGCTGAATAGTACGTTAATATTATTGTTAAGACTAAAAAGAGTTTTAAATAAAAATTACCTGAGTTTAATATAACGATTTATAAGACATACCTTCTATCAGAGTAAGGGCATGGCTGTATAACTAACTATAATTAGATATCCTTGTACGTAGACCTTCAATTATACATTCATCAATATGTGTATATGTGTGTATTATTAATGTCATACTAGGAACAACTATTATAACGATAAATTAATATTTTTTATTTTAAATAAAAATCTCAATTATCGAACATATCAAATTTACTTTTTTTCTGGAATATAACAAATTAATATTTAATAAGATTTAAAATAATATTAATAATAATATTAATAATAATATTAATAATAATATTAA
>JACGTP010000838.1:0-17093 GCA_023678845.1 Mischocyttarus mexicanus
CATCATCTCTCTCTTTCTCTCTTTCTCATACTCACTCTCTTTCTCTCCCTCTTTTTCCTATTTGTTCAACGGAGACCTCGCAGAGAGCATCGATAATAGGTAGAGTCCATACTTTTCTCATAGATAAAATTACATAGGGAAAATACACCTAACATCTAAATACCTTCGTTTAGATTTTTTTTTTTTTATATATTAGTTATTTCATCGATAACGATTTGTTATAAAAATAATTTCAATCGATATATCTAAATATCGTTATAATGAATATATGTATATATGTATATGTATATGTATATACATAATTAAATCAAGGTGAAAATAGAAGGTCACGTATAACGATTAAAATGATAGGAGATAATAATTATACCTCAAACACATACTTGTTAATATAATAATTAATAATAAAATAATCTAAAAATGTGGAGGTGTAAGGGGAGAGGGTTTCATCTAATTGGTAAGCACGATTTGACGCAAAAGTTTTCCAACCGACCACGTACTGATATTAATTTTCCCGAAATCAAGATATTAGGTTTGCCAAGTATGAAATGGAACAAACAAAATTATACTATAATTGAATAGAAATTTTCTCCATTTTACATTAGACAAACATAATAATTTCGTTGAACATTTTAGAATGAGGATACAAAAAAAGAGATTAACTTACGTAGGTATTGAAATAACAGGACATCCTAATTGAAGAAGACTTCGTGCAAGATATTCGGGTGCCGGTTGGTCCAATGCGGAAGCTGAACGCCTGGCGGGTCGTATCGGTCTCTCGCATCCCCCGTTTCTTCCTCCACTAACTTCCAGAGATGACGACGACGACGATGAATTATTTGATAGGAAAGAAGACGATGACAATCTTTTGTCACGGGGTACTTTCAACGAAGAATTATCACTATCAACTACTAACAACGTCCTTCCATCCTCCGTTCTTGTATTTCGTGGGATCCTCAGGGAACCCCCACGACGTAACTGCGTTCCCAACTCGTTCTCTGAAACGATTTGCGAACGCCTGTGATACCATTAAACCAACAACTTCCCAGGTCAATGTACGACGGACATGATAAACTACTAACTATACTTTACGTTTGATCATCATCATATCTATATATATTAGAACTTTCATTTATATTATCGTTCCCATGATCCGATACAAGCTTAAAGGGGGAATTCTAGTCTAGAAATTCGAAAGAATCGATTTTGTATTTCTTAATTCGTTTAAAACCCTACGATTACATTACACCGGCTTATAATCCCTTTGTGTAATATATCATCACGTCCATTTCATTATTATAATATTACTTGCATTACGTGAACGAGTTACAAACTAATAACCTATCGTACGATTGCAGTTGGTTTCGTGTTTGATACTAATACTATGCTATGCAATGCAATCCAATGCAATGCAATGCAATGCTTGCTTACCTTGAATCTGATAAATCCTAAGAGCCATATGATTGAATTTTTAACGACCGGATTGATTCATTCCTCGTTAACGATATCCGATTTTATTGGTGCGATTTAAACGAAACAAATTTGCTTTCTTTGTTCTAAATAATATTCGATAAGAAATAGAAAATGATAGAAGAAGATATGCAATATTTTGTAAACTGGTCAAAGTCAATGCTCGAGTAACGAACTCGTGACCGTCGTTAAGTACGACGCCAACTGACTGACACTATACTAAACTCGGTACCATACATACACCCCATCGTCGTATCAACGGCATCACGTTTTTGGCAAACTCACGCGCATCTTACTCGAGAATTGCCGCATTTCTCTCGGCAAATTCGCGCGACACGCCTCCTAAATTCGTAATACCTAATATATGTACCTGTGTAAATATATATATGTTAAACGTTACGATCGAACTCGATTCACCGTTATCTGTATATATCTATATACTATATAGGCTGTCAAGTACGAAATGAAGCAAATTTCAATTCACTTACGTGCATTATTTGCTCTATTTCGTACTTGACAACTTAATATGCATATATATACAGGTAGCCTTCTTACAACACGGCATAACACGGTTTCGCTCCAACACGATTCGTATTAAGTTGTGAAATATGAAATGGAGCAAAAAGTGCACGTAATTGAATTGAAATTTGACCCATTTCATACTTGTCGATCTAATAAATTGCGGGAACCTTCCTACAACACGGTATCTTATAACACGACATAATTATATGAAGCCGTTTATGATTTTCCACGAATAATGATGGCTATTTATATTTAGCTTTGCATATCGATCCCCGTTTACTTGGATTTAAATTTTAAAGAATTTATTTAACGTTTATTTAGAAAAATGATGGGGAAAATAAAATAATACGAGATGACGGAATGGGTAGAGTAACATCGTTAAAAATGATACACACACATATATGTTCGATCGGTTTGATACAATGAACGAGGAAGATTAGGTATAATTGTAATGAAGTGCGTTTATTATTTCAATGTTACACTACTACTGTTCGTCATTAACTGTTCCCACATGTGTGCGGCCTGGTTTTAACATAGAAGGTCACAAGTTCGGATCTATTTATCGATGGTACACGAAAACGATTCTATTTAAGACCAAGTTTGTTAGTAATAAAGTCGATAAAACTTTCATTTCCTATCGTTACTTTAAAACTATACGTGTTTTCATTTTAATATATCAAATTTGTATAGATAAGTTTTTTTATATCTACAAAGAAGGATAAAAACCAGGAGTGTTTCTTTCTCTGTAAATCGAAAAATTTATATTCTTTATAGAAAGAGAGAGAGACTAATAAAATATTTACGATTGTGCAAGAGTTTAATATTATAATTATATAACATTAGCTTGTGCAAGTATGAAATGTTGTAAATTTCAATTCACATTATGGTGTATTTTTATGCTGCATTTCATACTTGCACAATCTAATATAAATAAATAATTAATTTGGAATAATGTAATCCTAATTATTAAAAATATTCAACTCACTATTTTTGTACGTAAAATATTTATATACATCATCCATGCAACTATGTATACAACTATGTATGTGTGTTTGCGTTGGTATTATTCCTTTACATTAAAAAAAAAAATATACGTCTTAGTTGAAATTAAATTAGCAAGGTTGTATAATCGTTAAGAAGACTAAAAGCCAAATACGTTCTGTTCCTGTCAAGCTCATTTGTTAGAAACTTGCATATGTATGTAACCTATTATATACCGATGAACACATAAAAATAAACTGTCTGTCTCTGTCTCTCTCTCTCTCTTTCTGGGTATAAAATCGTCTAACCATTTGAACTTCAAACTCGCAGACGAAAACGAGAACGTGGATTTAAATAACTATTAATATAGTTATTTATAAAATTGGTACGAATCTGGATAGCAATGTAATATATTCGTTTTAATCGAAATAGGAATTACAATCTTTATATAATTTAAGAGTACCTTATAGAGATGATTAGAAACAAAACAATTAATTATTAATACTCTTTTTTTTTATAAGATTCTTTTCAGACTAATAAAACTACAAGTTTAAGAACATTTTAATTTAATCTGTATTAAAATCAAACACACTATAGTATATAATATGAAGCAAAAAGTGCACCATAATTGAATTGAAATTTGCTACATTTCATACTTGATAAACTTAATAATAAATAATAGTGTTTTATTCGTTAGGTATAATTAATACGAGGATAACTAATACGATTTTTTTTTAATAAAAATAAATTTAATATAGGATAAGAAATTTATTTCCAAAGGTTTATATATCATAAATTATTCATTTGAAATGAATAACCAATGTCTGTGATACATTTATACGTTTACACATACTTAAGTGTAATCTCCTCAAAACTATACGTAAAATAAATTTGGATAGAATTCAAATCTCAAATCAAGTGTTTTCATGTGTCATCAAAAATGAGCTTAATGCCAAGATGAGTGAACATTGAATTCTTTGCTCAGAGAAACTATTCGATTTATTTTAGATCGATACGTCATTCCTTTTTCAAAGTTACCGAAGTTACCCCGAGGAAAAGTTGGGTCGTAGTTAGCTGTAAGAATTAGGGAATAGGGTAAAATTTAGCGTCAAGGTTTCAGGGTTGTAACTAAATCCATTAAATGGTGTTAGAAAGAAATAATAAAGAAATGTATAAATTTATTCTTTAGAAAAATAGGGTTGGATTAATCAATCCCAAGAGATCTGACATTAAAACGTTATCTGTAAAATTGCAGGGAACAATTTCATGTATAATTACGAAGAATTTAGGATTCACCGTTCTTTCGTATTTCGGATTTCCGTTTAACGCTAAAGAAACGAGGTCAAACCTCTTTCTAGGAAACTATCAAACTCGTGATTCATGAAAAATTCAAAAGCTAGTTCGAATTCCGTTAAAAGTAGAATGTCGTTTGAATTCAAATCTTCTCCAATTTCGCTATTACGAGAATAAATACAAAAAAAAAAAAGAGAAATCAAAAACAAGAAAAACAAGATTTAAATTTGTTGTTTAATATATTCTCTCCTATATTTTTTTCTTCTTTTTCCACGAAATAAAATACAAAATATGCTAAAATATAATCTATTCAAGTAAAATAAACAAATTTATGAATTTAAAGGTCTTTGCACTTTAATCATCTCATCATCGTCGTAAGAAATTGATTAATTTATTGGAAATAAAAAAAAAAAAAATAAAACAAGCAGATAGCTGGGTATATTTGCAATAAAAACATTTGTACGCATGAGATTACAGACATTGGAATAAGAAAAATATGGAATGAAAAAGTCGTCATCAGAAAAGTGTTACACAATGCGATATAAATAAATGTTATGAACTATGGGTGTGTGCGTGTATGCGTGCATGTGCATGCGTGTGTATTTCTTAAAACATCGTTTAAGTTCATTAAATGAAATACAGAAAACTATATTTAGAAATGATATTCGATCGTGTTTGTAAAATAAAAAATATCAACGATATTACGCGGATTGTACGAAATAACCTAAGACATTATTGCAAAAGTTAAAAAAGAAAAGAAAAGAAAAATACAAAAATCAAAATACGCGTAAGATTTGAAATTAACGCACACCCCCAGTTTTCCCGCCAATTTTACGATACAAATTTTCGAATGAAGGTTACGAACAATAACGTTTGACAAATGTTTAAACAATATTTCTATAAATTTGGATACATAGAATTAAAGAAATATCGCATGTATGTTTAATATACGCTCTTTTTTTTTGTTTAAAATAAAATATCTTACCTGCAGTACCGACAGATGCAACGAGTAATCGTAAACTGCTACCACGTCGAAGATTACTGGGATCATTTGTATTGTTTATCTCACCGGTAGTAGTCCTTTCACCTTCGGCTAACGCCATTATCTTCGTTCTTTTGCTTTACAATTGAATGATTGACAAGTTTATAGAAACTTTAACTATCAATAAAAAGAAAATATGATAATAAGGAGACACGATGAGAGAGATCGGCTTACGACCCGCCAACTGCATCACACACAGGTAGACATTTCTGAGGATACCTTTCTCTCTCTCACTCTCTCTCTCTCTTTTTCTCTTTTTTTCTCTCTCTCTCTCTCTATCGACCGTCGAAAATATATTAAACACGTCCCTTCTTCTTCTTACACATTATTTCTTTCTCTTTCTTTCTCTCTTAATAGAGTACACACGATCGAACAGATTCACCAATGAAATTGAAGAACAAATGGTCACGTGTTACTAGCCTATCGAGAAACAACGAATTCTCTTCGTAATCCGTCGTCAATGCCGTGTTACGCGAAGTAACGCGAACTTCTCCTCTCCCTCTCTCTCTCTTTCACTCTTTCTTTCTCTTTCTTTCTCTCTTTTACGCTAACCTTCTCTTTCAAACAACGTCCTTGTAATTCTCGACCACTTCCGACCGATCGTTTTCATTGTACGCAACGACAACATCGATTACCGTGTATCCAAACATATCCGTGCATAATATTTCTTCCTTCTCTCTTTCTCTCTCTCTTTCTTTCACGTATAAACTTCACCGTTTACAATTCGAAAATTTTCATTCAAATCCTCGACGTTATGACTTTCATCTACTCCACTGTTTTTTATTAATTATTTAAACAATATGATCGATACACATAACACATGACACATTGATTCGTTGATTAAATAAAATTAATCTATTCGAAATAATTTATAATCGAGTAATTCCAACGCACCTCCTACAACGACGCGTCCCGAAGTTATTGGCGCGAAATCTTTGCTACTGTCACATTTGATCTTCTCTTCCATACTACGTGAATCAAATTTCAATCCGTATTTAAATTCTGCGCGCGTTCCATCTATGGAATTTTCGAAATATTTTTTCTTTCTTATTTATTTGTTCGATCGTGTTGTTATATTATTTTTCTAATTATTTATATATATATATTAGGCTATCAAGTAAGAAATGGAGCAAAAAATGCACATAATTGAATGGAAGATTTGCTCCATTTCATACTTGTTCAAATTGTATTGAAAAAGGGAACACGTGTGTTTGACGTTTCTCATTTGTACCGGGTTTATTTATACCAGGTAAGATGTTACTTCGTATCTCGATCTTTTACAATAATATTAAACATTTTTGAAATAAACAATATCAACGATCAATCTAATTAAACGCGATTAATTATAGAAACGTAAATTTTTAATCCGCTAAAATTTTCGATCCGATAGAAAAATCAATTTTAATTGCATCTCAATTTTATTCGAGTATTTGTGAATATTATTTCTAAAGCCGATTAGGAAATATTGAAAAAAAAATAAATTAAAAAATTATTCATCATTAAAGATTGAATTAACGACGAGTAATAATTTCACCTGTAAATACTTAATTAACCAATCAATTAAACAAACAATTAAGTAAACAAGATTACGACAATATTAGGCTTGTAATTAATATAATTGAATTGAAATTCTGCTTCATTTCATACTTGACAAAGCTAATAATTAAAATTAATCGTAAGAGATCGAAACACGAAACCACTCTTTTCTTCATTCCCTCAATTATTAAATTGAAGATGATGAAACGTTAAAAAAAAAAAGGCAAGTTACATACATACGTCATAAGAATTTCAAGCTTGGTTTTCATAGAAACACGAGACACAATGCTGTGTTTCCTATTGAAGATTATTCGATCGTTCTAATCTCACGTTTTACTAGTCTCATTTAATATCAACTTCTTTCTTATTGTCAAACAATAATTATTATATTTCGTCCGTGTTACTATTCTCCGATAGTCCTTCGACATCTTCAAATTTCTAAAGATGCAATGATTAAAAAAAAAAAAAAAAGAAATGAGAAACAAAATTTAAAAAACCAATTAAAAAAACAGTATTCCTTTCCAATAGTTCAGTTAAATCATATGTCCAAACTTGTACGTTAATTTAAAAAAAAAGAATAAGAAAAAGAAAAGAAAATCCACAAGAGTAAGATAGTTAATAGATGAACTTTCTTAAACGATAGTTCGCGTTAGACTGACGACGACGACTTGCTCAGCGTGAAAAGTCGTTGCCAGTAGTTTATTTTAGTTTTTCCTCTTGTGCCAAAAAGAGACAGGACCTTACCTCAGCCACGTCACACGATTAGAAAACAAATATATTTACTATACGTAAAGAGAGAGAAAATAAAAAGAAGAGGGGAGTGAAATACTTAAAGATACATGCACTACACTAAATTACACTACGAATGTTTAAACCTAATCTATTGTAGTGCAATTAGAAAAAAAAAAAGACAGTATCTATAATTTTTGTTCACCTTATTATACGATTATTCGTATCGTTAAATTAACTTGAAAAAAAAGAAGGACAATAATAAAATACTATTACGTGGTATAGAGAAAATTAATGACAGAAAAATATCTTATCAAACTCTTACACTATTATTTCAATAAGTAGTGCAAATAAATTAACAAATAGTAATATAAATTATTTTCAATGGGTAATAATTATGTCAATAGATACTGCTTTTTCCTGATCGCACAATATATAATTTAGGTGTAAGAAATAAAGTTATACGTAGACAGTTTTTTTTTTTAGAAAACTAATCTTCTCTTTTATCACTTTCCATATCAAGGTATTACTATACACCATATATTATTATTATTATTATTATTAATATTATTATTATTATTATTAAACTTTCCCTGTAATTGTACAGCGCAAACAATGCCGTACATTAAAATCTGCTTTATTTAATATATTTATTTATCCTTTCTCTTTTTATTTCTCCGCAAATATAACTAATATCATTTATTTTATATCAGAGATAGAAGAGAGTGCACGCGTATATTAGATCAATTAATCATTTTGATAATAATAATATTTAAATATGCTTGCAATGAGATTATTCTCTATGAATAAACAATAAATGTGATCCATATGTGTGTGTGTGTGTATGTATTTTTATATTATATCATAGAATCTAATTGAATCGATTCAACTTTTCAAATGTGCTCCTTTTATAAGATAGTTTTGAGTAGGAAAACAAAGAATTATAAATATATCTAATAATATAAAATTTACTATTAAACCCAGTTAACAAAAATCCTAGCACCGTGATCGAAGGAAATAATAATAATAATGATAATATATATTATATAATAATAATAATAATTATTATTATTATTAGTTATACAATTATTTACTGCGAGAGCAGGATAAAATACTTGGCAAAAAAATAACAAAAATAAAAAATAAAATATAGCAAGAATATTATTTTATAGTTTTTTTCGTATAGAATATAATTTTTTACACGCTCGAATTTATATATATATATATTATATATTATTCTCTTATTTGTAATCATTTGATTGATAGCATCGAATTCATTTTTGCAAAAAAACATTACATTATTATTTTATAATAAATTATATAAGAGAGAAAGAATATCACAAGAAAAAAAGAAAATAATTCAAAAAAAAAACAAGAAATGCTTTTCAATAAATGTAACAATATATAAACAATCTCTTTGTTTTTTGTTTTTTAAATATAAGAATCGCTTCTAAAAGTATGAATATATATAATATAATGAAGCGAAAATAAAAGAGTATTGATAGAATAATTCAAATTTGTAAACAAATATCATTGAGATATTTAGTAAAATTATCAACAAGACATTGCTGGTGAGAGTCACGTTTCCCAACTAAATCGATTATTTCACGTGTACGATTTAAAAAGGCTTGAATAAGAGGAGCCTTTGTTTTATTTTTGTCCTGGTCTTTATCATCACTTTGTTTATAAACTATCTCATCTATTTCATGTTGCTTAGTAGGACTACGACTATAATCAAGAATAATGTCAGATTTATAATAGGAATACTTTTTGTAGGATTCAATAAGACGTAGAAGAAGATGAGCGAGGTATCTACGTTGATACCAAAGAGCCTCATGATTGTAATACATTTTAATGCAATTTTCATTGGCTTGACATTCCTGTACCCAATAGGATAACGCTAGAAAACATATTTGCCATGGCTCAAATTGAAAGTTGCTGTTGTTGTTGCTACTGCTGCAGCTGTCTGGGATAGTATGAGTAGAAGTAGTTGAAGTTTTAGTTGAAGTTGTTGTAGAGATGTCTGATCGCGTTTTACCATGATATAAATCAAGAGTATGAGATGTAGCTCTGTTTAGAATGCGACTATTGTCACAATTAGGATTTAAATCTCCCTCAACATAATCCATTACAGAACGACAACGATCTAAATATATCATATCACTCGTACATTTAAAGAGATTATCTTTGGTGTTAATATCAGTTGCAAGTATGTATTTCTCTAAAAGATATTGTCGATAACAATGACCGCTATAATCAGATATATTTGTTTGGCACCAATCTAACGATTCCTTCCATTCACTTTCATAACTAGGATTGGTATACTCGTAAGATTCTTTAAGAATCATAACATATTTACGATGACTCCAGGTATGATAATTAGACGGATATCTATTAGCACATATAGTACTAACAATTATTTCTGTTGACAACATAGGTTCTACTATTGCGAGATCATAATTTTTCCCTTCTGGATTTAATATATACGGTAACAACCAACGACGATAAGCCATAGCATCAAAACATTTAGCCTTTTTATAAAGCACCAATCGTGTAAACGCTAATTCTTCAGTAACGTCCAATTTGTTACTTTTAACTAATTCTCTTCTCATATTCCAGAATGTTGATACATCTGGATTTATGAGCAATGCACCCAACAACCATCTGGCTACATTGCTTGGATCCTCTCGACTATGTTTGTTTCCTCTATGTTCTAACAATCGACGATGAGTATAACAATAAAGTGGTTGGACGCACCATGATGCTAATCCCAGACTGTTTTCTTCGTGAAACACAGGCGACTTGTTTTCGTTATCCTCGCAGGGTATGATTTCAAAACTTTCTCTGAAAACATTATAATATAAATAACACTCTTTCAGTGTATTCCACCTTATTAACATTTTTTTTTTCAATAATAGTTTAATATAAATATAAGTTTTTTTTTTTCAATAATAAATTGAAAATAAAAATGCTATTAGAAATATTATTACTAAAGGGGTGTTATTATTGTCGTTATATTTAATATGCTGATGTGGGGGAAGGGAGGAAAAAGGGTGTGCTATAATATACATACAGTATACATATACATACAGTATACCTATGTATACATATATATATATACACATTTTTTAGGGGATGTGAAATAAATAGGACTTTTTCTTCATTTCATGAAATTAAAAATCGATTATATTTGATTTGTATATGTTAAAGAGGATAGAAGAAAAAAATAATAAATGTAAATATAAAACAGAAAGAGAGAAGGGAGAGAGAGAGAGGAAAAGAGAATTGAAAAAGAAATAAAAATTAAAAAATGATAAAATACGAAATGATCTTTCCTAAAGTTTTTCAACAATTTCCAATTCCTTCATCTCTTCCATTTCTTCTCCCAATTCTATTTCTTTTAACGCAAAAGTAAAATTCAGATACTCTTTAAATCTCGATTATTTTTTTTAAAGACTCCGCCCTCGATTCATTAGTTAGGAGAGAAAAAAAGATTTATGAGTAAAATATATACTCACAAAGAAGAATAATTCTTCTTTAGTACGTTTTCGAGATCAGAAAGGATTTTCTCTGCAGCTGGGAATATATCTTCTTGCATTGTAGCAAAATAATGATCCTGACACTTATCTTCGTTACATCTCTCAAATACTACCTTCGAGTAAAATAAACGCGTGAAGCCAACGTACGCGTATTTTATCCTTCGTATTTCTTTCACGTATTATACAAACAATATAGATGTTCAACGTTCGTTATTTTCGGGTTTCGTTATGGTGCTGACACCTAGAATATAAATCTCGATTTCGTTTCGGTCTCGGGGAAGGAAACTTATCAAAATGATTTCCAGTAGGCGTGGTCCGATTATTATACACCAATGAGAATAGACAACTGCTACTTACTAACCTATCAAAATTAAATGAACCTAATGCCCGCGAAATTTAAAACCACTATTAAATGCTATCACAGTATCATTTAATTTGTCAAATTCTTCATTTTAATTATTATCTAATAAATAATTAACTACTTATAAACATATATGGATTTATATAGAACTATATAAGTCCTATATATGTGTCCATACATATAAATATGTCCCGCTCATCGTCATATTCCCCTTATTTCCTATAGATGAAATCTTATATATATAAATAAAAATGAAAATTATTAAAATTAAAATTAGAATATAGCATTAATTAATAGTAGTAACCTTGAAACTTAATTAGGGTTATATCATAGAGTATAGAAAAAGATGAAGCGTTTATCAAGCTTCCATATATTCCACTCTGCAATTATAAACTTGCAATCTAACCTATAAACTTGAGAATTTGTCGTAAAGTTTCATTTCTAGCCAATCATCTTACCTTTAAAGGTAATAATTGCTAAGTTCGTTGTGTCAAAAATACAAGGTATTTACATTGATAATAACATATATAGATATAAATATTATTAATTAAATTAATTTCACGAAATGTCTGATCCGCGTATAAGAACATTGAAAATAAAGACCGGAGTAGTAAAACGTCTTGCAAAAGAAAAAGTTACTTATGAAAAAGAAGCGGCGCAACAACGCCAAAGAATACAACAATTAAAAGAACAGGGTGAGAATTAAAAAAATATTATTAAAAAAAACAGATAAGGCAAAAGTTACGAAAGAGACAGAGAGAATTGAAAATATTGTTTTAGTTTAGAATTGCGATGCTTTTGATTTAATTGAAACAATGTCAAATAATCGATACAAATAATGTTGCTTCGTTAATTGCATTTATTAACGATATAAATAATTTATATGCATTTATAGATAAGGATGGATATGACATTAAGAAGCAAGAAGAAGTTTTACAAGAATCTCTAATGATGGTACCAGATTGTCAACGTCGTCTTGTTAAAGCGTTCGATGAATTAAAAAGTATTTTAGATACTGAACAAGATTTAAAAGAAATCGAAGATTACGTAGAGGCAGAGAAAGTATTACAAGAAGCTGAAGCTCAACTTCCTAAAGAAGGAGAAATTCTGCAAATGTGTTAAAGAACAATTATTTTCTATAACTATTTCAACATAATTCATATCTTTTACGTATTTACTTTCAAAAGCAAGCTGCATTTGTGTTTATTATTAAGACTAAGATAGAATTAAGATACTTGTTCTTGTTTTTTCTTTTTTTTTTTTTAAATTTATATTTATTCGATACAAAGAATTGCATTTAACAATCAAGAATTTAAGTCACAAGTAGAAATTTGGCTAACTTAATAGATATAGTTACTCATTTAAACATGTATTATCCAACAAATTATAACGAATTCACGCGGAACTTTAATTACGGTGTAAATTATCAACCAAATTTCTATCCGTCTAATTGGAACTTTTGTAATGTTAATTCTACCATCGATGGGACGTTAAATGTTTCTATTAAAAAAAGGCAAGAAGATCAAGAACAAATTGAATATTTTCTCAAAGAAGCAGAAGAAAATTCTGATACAACAGATGTGAAAAGTTTTAATAGACCATCTAAAATCGGAGAAGCTAGAACTTCTTTAATAATGATGTTCAAATTAAATAAAACGATAGAGACTATTAAAGAAGAACTTCAATCCAATTTAAATTTACCGGAACAAGAATGGCAGGAAAAAATAAAGACGTGTTCTATGTTAAAAAATGAAATACTTCAAATCGTGGAAAAATTTAAAGAAGATAGTTTTTTAAATCAATTAAAAAAGGATATAGCGAAACGTAAGAAGAAAAGATCAAGAGAGCAAGTTAAAAGACAAAATTGGAAGGTAGAAAAGTCGATTAGAATGGAAAGAAGAGCTAGATTACACGAGGAAGCAGATTCATGGCTTAGACGTGAACAAGCGGTAATAGAAAAAGAAAAGCAGGATGAAAATCTACGTAAAGATGCAGATATGATATTATCGGATGTAAGAAATAAACGTAACGATGCGAAAAAGTATTTAATTATTTTACAAGAATTACAAAATTTACGAAACGTTAAAACTAACATTGCCAAAGCAAGGGGAGAAACGATATCTATGGCAGCAAATAATGTCTTTAATAATATTATTGGTAATATTTGTTTTATAATATACACACACAAAATATGGATGCAGTGTTTAAATAATAGAAATATATATAAATTAATAATTTTTATATTACAGATAAATTGTCAGAAACGTGGTCTACATTAGACAGAGAATACTGTACTGAAGAACAAGGTTTAAAATTAATGTTAAAAACAGATAATGAAAAAATGATAGAGAAACAAAAACGAAATGTTTTCGATGAATGGGAAAATGTATTGTTTGGGAGAAAACTTTTAACATTGGATCAGAGTCAAATGGATATCGTCAATTTTGTAAAAATTCGGTAAGTAATTTTTAATTAGAGAATAATGACCTATTGTAAACAAAAAACATATTTTTTAATTAACCATATTTGTATGTTAAAGAACTGCTTGGGATAAATATATCAATTTCGATGCCGATTCGTCTCAAATTCCAATTGGTTGGATAATACCTAAAAAACCACGATCTGCTGCGTGGCAAAAATATCTTAAAAATGATACATCTTAAAATGATTAATTAATTAATAAAATCCCGTTAAAAGTATTTTTTTTATTTTTTTTATTGAAATAAGATCATTTTGGAATTGTGTTTAGTTTAAATAAAGTGCCATGGTGATACGTTGTAATAGAAGCCTATTATCTAATAATGTTTCCTGGTATACGAAATGTAATTATTTTTTATTAAAATTTATATGGAAAAAAATGTACATAATATGTTACAGTAATAAATCGATAACATTTTGGATGTTCAAGCTATACTAAATATTAGATTTTTTTGTGCTGCACTTGAGGGTTCTAAAGTTTGATTATCTCTAACCATCATAATATGTTGAGCCTCAGCACCAGATAATAAAATTTGAAGTGTACCTTGTAATTGTGCCAAAGATGTAATTAAATCCTCTTCTTCTTCTAACTTATTTGCTAACAAATTGAACATTTTTCGTGTTTCTGGTGCCAATTCATCTAAATTATCTTCATAGATATCTATAATGTTAAATAATATAAAACATATTTCATGATGGTATATTTATACATATAAAAAAGAAAATTCTATATAATATTTATTAACAAACCCATTAAAACGTTGACCACGCGTGATAATACTCGTCCAAATCGAACATTACCGATGTGTTTAATTAAAAATTTAATAATATTAGAAAGAGATTTTCCATCTCTTCCAGCAAGTGCCTGTCTGAGACCTTGTCTTTTATTAAGTTCATGTAATAATGCAACAGTCACGTGTGGATTTTTACTAAGAATATAAGGTACCATAACAGAATCCAAAGCTTTGGAATATTGAAACTTTCTCAACCAAGTATCGTGTTTGCTTATTTTTTCTCTAATTTCTTCTTCCACGACATTATCTACGCTTGATATATAAGTATTTCCACCTTCATTTTTGTACGACACTTTTTTACGTTTAACTTTGATATCTTTAACATCTTCTTCTCTTCTTTGTACCGAAATTAAACTATCTACCATACCAGCCACTATTGTTTCATCATTTGCCTATAATTAAAAATAACGATATCGTAATAAATTCTTATCTAATCGAATAAGATGAAATTACTTTAATTGTAATTGTGTAATAATGTATTTACACTAATTCCCATGCTGAGAACTGAATTGGGATAATCCAATGTGTGAACGGTTTTATATGTTCCAGAATCATAGATTTTAACGTGTCTATCCAACGAACCAGACAATATTCTATGACCATTAGATGTTATTTTTAAACAGGTCACAGTTTTATGGTGTTGAGAAATTTTTGCTAATAATTTTCCACCTGCAAGAGCGTCCCATACTTTGACATCCGTTCCACCTGTTTTTTTTATTAAATATAATTAATTTAATTATACATCGATAAGAGGCATAGATTTATATTCAAATACAATGCAAGACGTGATTACTTAACTGCCGATAAAAAGATTCCTCCAGATGGTAAGAATAGAACACTTTCAACAGGTGCTTCGTGATTCACAGTAAATATTTTGTTATTTGTTCTAGTATCGTACATATTTATTAATTTATCGTAGCCACCCGATAATACTAAATCAGACGATATAGGACTTACAGCACCGGCTCTAATATAATCTGTATGTTCATTAAAAGTAATGATTTGTTTTTCAGACCCTATATCCCATAATACAACAGTTTTGTCATCGGAAAATGAAGCAATGCGAAGATTATCTGCTGTAAAAAATGTTCTATGTACAGCAGCTTTATGACCAGAGAAAAGACGTAAAAGACTTTTCGTGCTAACATCGAATAATCGTACAACAGATTCTTCTCCTCCGGCACATAATAAATTGCCATCTCTGCGAAAGGAACCACCATAGGCAGCTTCCTTGAATCTACTGAAATTCTTTGTAACTAATTTTGTTATTGGATTGTAGATTTGTACTCTGACAGAACAAGTAACAGCAAAATAATGCGGTTCTACTGGTGAAAAGTCAATATAATCGATAGGACCAAATTCTTTTACTAGAACAGGTGTCTGTTAAATATATATTCATACATTATTAATATTGAAAATATTCAATTAAGAGATTCAATGATTTATAGGTTATGTTCATACAAACTCACCGTATATTTTTTCCAATAAATGTTATCCGGTGTTATTTCAGGTCCTGCTCTCATAAATATCTTCGGATTTGTTTTTTTAAAAGACGCCATTGCGTAAAAATTATTATTCAAGAATATATAAATATATATTCAAAAAATATAACGAGAGATAATTACTCGTTTATAAATTAAGTGCACATATTTATTGATATTAAAGAACACATGGTAAACTAAGAATTTTGGTATGTAATCTAGTGACAGAAACTAGAATTAACACTTACAAAATAAAACCAATGAACTATTGATGCTACGATCTGCTATTTGTTTGTAAAATTAAATGTGAAATTTCTATAAGTAAATTGGATACACACGTCAATTATTTATAATTAAAATATATACTTTTATTATCTCTTATACACACATTTATTTATATCATTTATCAATCTATCCCTTCAAACGAGTAGTTCAATTTTTGACCATTAGATGGCAAAAGTACTACGATGTTATCGATAATACAGTAGATCGATGTTATCGATAATACAGTAGATCGATATTATCAAGGTACGGTAACGAGATATATCGATTTAAAGACGAAACCTTTCGTATGATCTCGAAATAATAAAATAATATTTACATATTGAATATATAAAAATATTGGTAAGTATATATTTGTAAAATTTATCTAGAAAATATTAGAATTAATTTTCCTTCAATCTCTTAACAAATTTAAATATATTTGGTGTTTAATTATTTAAACTCAAAGAGACGATCACGCGACTATGATTTCCGTGGCGCCGATGTATAACGATTCGCCGTTTATGTCGTTCCTCTTCGGGCCACGAAACTCTCTGTGTAAAGAGAGAGAGAGAGAGAGAGAGAGAGAGAGAGAGAGAGAGAGAGAGA